>OX422209.1:190503546-190558546 GCA_949130495.1 Sambucus nigra
ATTGGAGACGGACATAGTTCACATACCCATGGATCACGTACATACCTACGCTATCATGGTCAGCTGACTAATCAACTCGCAAATAAGTTATTCACAGTCCTATGCCCTCAAGGTACCAAACTAAATCCCCCTGAAGGCACACAAAGATAAGATGGTTATTTTCCAAAAACTAACTGTAACACCCCGCCCGCCCAAGGAGAGCGAACGGAGCGCTACTATCGATAAAACTAACCAAAATCCACAATATAACAATATATAAAGCATCTAAATCCCACAATATAAAAAGAATCCACTAATCTCAAATTTCTCCAAATTAAATAAAACCAAAATTCTCTCGAAATAAAATAAATCTCCAATGCTTTATACATCAAAATAAATACAAATCTTCTCATCTTGTATACTCGAATATTCTTCCCAATAATAATCCATGCTAAATATCATTCTCCAAAGCGACCAAATCCGCGCAAACCTGCAACTAAAATAAAAAATGGGAAAGTACACAATACGACAGGAAAGATGCTCAACAAATATTAGCGGTGAATAAAACGCAACAATACGAATACGAATATTCAAATCAATTGCGAATCTCATAAGAAATTATATCAATATAATTTCTCAACAACACATTAACTGGGTCACCAGGCCTCACCACCGTACCGCGCCTATGCATTTTTTTAGCATATCCGAAAAAAGGAATATTGGCAGGTGCCCAGCTTCAGTGCCATATTAAAATCTCATGACAACATGCTCAACACCAAATATAATATCACATGAATCTAAATTAGATTCCAACAAATATTTCCAGATTTCCAAATGACTTTATCAATTCAAATATGAGTCAATAATCACAAGAAAACAACGAGAATAATACTCGCGAGATTAAGGAGTATATTGTGTAAAACCCCAAACCTTATGTTTGTCATCTTTTGTATCACACTGAAGGATGAAGTAAGGGATTGGTTTTATACTTGGTGTGCTTTTTATTAAGGGTTATTGCGTGATGAAGTAAGGGATTTGTTTTATACTTGGTGTGCTTTTTATTAATTTTTATTGTAATGTTTTGATTTACTTGGAATAATTGTGCAGATAACAATGAACGCGTTAGTGCTAAGAGATGGACGTTCTCCTTACACAGATAGGGTTATTGCATGATGGATAACATCGCAAATTTGTCTTTATTTTATCACCATAGACGCATAGGTTCGTTCTACACAGTAGTATACCCCTCTTCAAATGGGGAAAAAAAATAAGATGTTGTCTCTTTCATTCAGTAAACTATCTTTTAAATTGTAATTTCATTTTTGTGAGTTGAATTATGTGAAATTAATGTTTTCTAACCTTATTTTCAAAGTATTGTATCAGTAGTACTGTATAGGTTATAAATTTTGTTCTTTTGTTTCTTCTTATATTGTACATGTTATAATGAACAAAAAAGGGTGTACGACTTCGAGAGACGAATGAGTGTTATGGAAATGGTGCGAAGTATTACATTTGTTGTAATGGCATATGTTATGCATATGTTATGTGCATCGTAAAAGGTCATGACACACCTAGCACTAAGGTAATTATGTAATTACCCTATTTTGATGAATCAGTGTGTTTTTCAGTTAATAAAGGTCTAAAACAATCGTGCTGATCTAATTTCTCAAAGGAAAAAGTTAACCCAGAGAATATCTTTGTACATTTATCTCTCCGGGTAGAATGGGTTGAGATATGGGAAAAACACTAATGAAGTTGGGAGGGATGCTCCAAAATTAATTTTGGATGATGGTTTGAACATGGGAAGAGTAATGGTTCAGTTTTGACATTGATCTATGACATCAAAATGAAGATCTTCATCATTTACAATTGGATCCATTGATTTACGATAGTTTTTCTGTGATTACAGATAAAGATCTTTGTCAAAACCTTGACCGGCAAGACCATCATGGTCGAGGTGGAGAGTTCTGACATGATCAACAATGTGAAGACCATCACGCTCGAGGTGGTGATTTCTGATGAGTTTATGTTTGCTGCTGGTGTGAATGTTTTGTAATGTTTGAATTAGAAGACATTTAAATAAAAAATTACAAAGTTCAGGGTTTCGTATTACGTTCTTTGTTAATGTTAAGTTAAATGTTCGCCTTTGGTATACAATTTAATTTAAGTGCAATTTTAATTTTAGTTTTATGGTTAAATACATGCTTCATTAGAGCAAGGAAGAATGTTAAAAGACTTTGATCACGTGAGATTCTTCCTAAAATAGTGGAAATGGGTTGACCACAGCTTGGGATGTGGTCTTTTCAAACACAGGCCACATACTTGTTATTCTTGAGTTGGGGATTAAGTGATGTGGTCTTTTCAAACACATGCCACACAACAGTTAGTTTTAACTATCTATATTTAATTACTTAAGTGATGTTATTTCATTGATTAGGTATGTTTGGATAAGTGTGTAATTTTGAGTTTGGTTTGTCAACGAAATAGGTATGTTGATGATGGATTCCGTACGAAGATTGTAGGGTCAAAAATACTAAGAAGGGTGGATAGTCTAATAAACAAAGGAAGTTCTGTCCAAGTTTTCTAAATTGTTTTTACTTATTTGTGTTGTAAAAACACTTTTTGACTTAAACTATTCATGATTTAATATAGTGGAATTTTGTTCCCGTGCTATATAATAGTTTACAATTATTATGAGGTCCAAAATGGACTGTTAGCATTGTTATTGGACTATTTTTTTTTCTTAAACGAGGTAGAGTCCTATAAACATAGTTTAAAATGTTTACACTTATGTGTTGTAAAATAACTTTTTGACTTAATTATATAAGATTTGACACTAAAATTTACACGATAAATAATTTGAAAATTTACACTTATAATATAAAAATAATTTATATTTTATATTATACACGACTTTAGACTTTTCAGAATTATATGCATGCCCTCAGGCACGGACATACCCTAGTATATATATATATATATATATATATATATATATATATATACACACACACATATATAAAGAGATTGAGACATAGGATCACACGTGAACTTAAAAATTGAACTTTTTAATTAACCTTACAAAAAAACACCTACCAACCCATTAATTTTAATTCCTATGTTGTAATTGGTCCGCGGCAACGGACATGCGTGCCAATTGAATATTTTTTTATCCCCCCCAACCATGGTAACCCTTACCCCTAAGTAAACATTCAAGCAACTTAATATTTTTTAACTAGTGGTCTGCCATGGTTGGGGTAGGGTGGGGGAGTAAAGGGGTATTGGGTCACACGGGTGTCCGTTGCCGCTAGCACAAACCAATTACACCATAGGAATTATAATTAATAGATTGTTAGGTGTTTTTTTTTGTTAAGGTTCATTAAAGAGTTTGGTTTTTAGGTTCACTTGTGATCATCTCCCTATTTATATATATTGACACACACACACACACATTTATTTATGTATGTATATATTTGTATTATGTATATATGTTTATTAATATATAGTCAAACTCTCCAACATATCTCATTAAATATACATAAAGAACACATGATATATTTATGCATTTATAATGTATGTATGTATGTATGTATTTTTGTATCATATATATATGCAAATTTTATGTATGAGTTTACACACACACACACACACACACACACAGATATATATATATATATATATATATATATATATATATATATATATATATATATATATATAGAGAGAGAGAGAGAGAGAGAGAGAGAGAGAGAGAGAGAGGTCGTATCCTAGTGCGACTGCAAGTGCCCTCGTTAAACGACGACTGGTCTCGGGTTCTAGACATGGGAGTAGCATCTCCATATATAGCGGGGTAAGGAAGCTGACATTCGCTTCTCCCATACCTTACAGTTAAGGGGGAGCCTGGTGCACTGGGTACGACCTTTATATGTATAATATAAATATGCATGTTTGCTAATTTTATCAAATTTAAAAAAAAACTGTATTTAAAAACATGTTTACCAAATGCACACCAATATTTATAAACACAAAAAATGAATTTTAAAACTCTATTTAAAAACCATGTTTACATCGAATTTTCTAAATACATAACTAAATGGGCCTTTAGAATCAGATGCAAAAACAAATGCAACCTTAGTATTGAAAATTCTAATAAAATTAAAAATTTAGATCAATTGGAAGCACTAAAAAAAAAATAAGAAGGGATTAAGGTCTTGAAACTCGCTACATCGATTGCCCTTAACAAAATTAACTATATATTTGCTATCAGTTTCGTTCACAAACTTTTAACTTCCACTTTTCTACAATTAGCATGCAACATTCAAAACAAAACAAAATGCTGAGAACACATGTACTTTATGTTATTATATTTTAAAAATAAAATTTAATCAATAAATCAAAAATGATAAAAACATGTACTATAAATAAATTTGGTTAAACTTTTAGAGGTTAGTTAATGTTCGCTTCCTAACAAACGTTTCGTTTGATGTTTTGTCCTTTATATTTTCAAAAATAATCTATAGTCCGTAGAAAAAGTTTCATTTAATATTTTAGTCCAATATATTTTCCAAAATAATTCATGGTGCCTAAAAAATGTTCAATTTAATGTTAATGTCATGTCTAAAATTCAAAATTAACATAATAGAATTTCAATTTACGAATATTAAATTTAAAAACCTTTAAAAGGAATAATTAATGTTTTGAACCTAAATTGTTTTGCATTTAATATTTAAATCAAATTATTTTTAATCGTTATTTGCATTTTGGGGTCAACACTTGTGCAAATTTTTTCAAACGACAAAAAGGTATCATAAATACAAGATATGGAGCTCAATAAAAATAGTAATGATTCAAGTAAGAGTAGTTAACAATGGGGTGTAACAAAATATAATAATATAAAACAAACTCCTTCTATCAACTCAAAATAACTTTCTTGTTAATGCTACATTTCATTCCATTTTAACCATTTCTTCACTTACCTTTAATTTTGTCTTCTGATGATAAAAAATTATTTCTACTATCTCTTTTATAGTATTTTATAATATGTTTCTATTTTTTATTCATATGTTTTTTTCTTATCTAATTTCATTTTAATATAATTTTTATTTTATGGAAAAAAATTAAAACTAATATAATCAGATCTCGAAAGTACGAGTCACTTGATAGTGCAACATAAATTGTAAAAAATAAACTCCTATGTGTTACATTTTCAACCGGCTTCCTTGATTCACTTATCATAATTTTTTTGTCTTTAATGACCCACATCATTCGGTTACATTTTCTCGGTCATAGCCTTATGTTCCTAAGAAAATCTCTAGAGTTTTTCTAAATGTATTGTTATACCATTAATATGATGTGATTCCTAAACCAGTCAGAATTGGACACCTACACTTTTTACTTACTAGAATGAGGTCGGCTCATATAATAATGACATTGGCTCAGATACCACCATGTTCATCCTAGGCAATCTGATCGACCTAACTATTTAAGACAATTCACTTAACTCCGTCTGTTGACATTCAGGCTAACTCTATCAAATGGTGCCGACATATGAGGCATGAGTCAGATAGTGGGATAGGATGATGTCATTAACCCACATGATGGAAACAAACAAACATTACCTTCCTCCGTGTTTTCCCATACTAACTTTATAATTATTCCTCCATTATAATGTAAAGTGGGTACTTATTTAATCTATAAAGATAAGACCTCTAACACACTCAAGTGGGTTGGATTGATAATTCATAAATAAATGTACCAACGCCCATATTTAAGGGGAAGGTAACAAGCAAGTAATGAATGAATTGAGATTACTCCATTATTATATTGAGTATGTGAAACCCCACTAATAAAAACCCCGGGTGATCACTCCATTATTATAATTAAATAGTTTACAAAAGTGGATCATCCTTAGCATCATTGTCGAAAACATATTAATTATTAATAACCTATTAAGTCCGGGGCCAATTATAAAACCTTTTCCTTTTTTTTATCTTAAATTAACAATAATACAATTGAATATTCATCAACCACATTCATGACAGTAACAACATTCACTGAATAATAACTGGATAAATCATCTGAATAAAATTCATAACCAAAATCCATACAATATCCCTAAAGAAATACTAAGATAAAATGTCTGAATACATATGTAAATACTGAGTCATAACTACTAAATAAACAAGGATCAACATGCTTGAATGAAATAACTCAAAACTTATTCTAGAATGAATAGGAAATAGAATTGTCTAATGATGAAGTCATTTAGCTTCCACAGCAACTGCAGCACGTTAACCTGGAATGAACTGCTAAATCTGGTGTCCCTGTGGATACACCTAAAATGTTTTGAAAAAGATTTGCAAGGATCAAGACCTAAAACATTTTAAAAATATTTTTCAAGTGTTTAAATGCAATAAAATTGAGCAATATAAATATCCATGTTAGATTTGCATGCTCTCCCATGAGTCCTCACCTCTCATTTTATTGTGCACATCTGACGTGTTCTAATATTCTTCGTAGTTAACCTACGTGCCTAGCTAACCCCACATACTCCATTAATAATCTTTATTAGTCATTTATCCCACTGATATCTCCCATACGATACATAAATAGATTACTTGCATTTTTACCAGATTTATAATAACTACATTATTTATTAAGTTTCACATACTTAATTCCAATTTAGATATTTACAATCTACATCTTCTACTACACACAACAAAGTAGAATAATCACAAGGATGTGTGTGTGTGTGTGTATGTATACACACACTAATACAATATCCCCAAAGATAGAACTCACGATGTGGCATACTCTTCTATCGAGACCATATGCACCTCACGTACCAATAAGAACCATCAATTTGGAATGGAACCTCGAACCATAAATCAATAAGCACATAATGGAGGCGAATAGAGTCCTAAGCCTTTGGTCAACGCACATACCTAACACACCCAAATAATTTATCAGACTTTCGTACACATAAATAGTTGTCAGCCTTATGTTCTATGTTCTGTGCACACATCCAAGCCTTACTGACATCGCCAAGGTAGGGTCGCCCACTGCGTGTGTGCGCCCCTGATAGCAGGAAACATAATTATGCTTATACACATAAGAATCATACATAATATGCATTCACAGAACCCATGTATATTCATACTGTATGTCCCATGTATATCTCAATTATTCAACGTACTACTATTTCGCACTTTTTTTAATTTCCATTTATTATGAATACCACTCATTATTCGAAGAGTTATAATCATCTCTTTTATAATTTATTGTTAGTATCACATTATTATACTAATACAAATCTTGGTTTCGTCTTAATTCTCTACGTATCCCCATTTGATTTCCATACGCAAATACAATCAATAGCTACCGCAAGGTTCTAGTCTATAATTTGGACTCCTTGACTACCCTTATCTCTGAATTATATACTACTGGTATTCCATTATTTTTTCATAATCCCACACTACTCAGGTTATGGTTCCAACAATTTATTTAAAGTTTTACACCTAAACTAATAAAATTACCATTTTTTGAGCAACCAAATTGGGTCATAAATTTTTTGGCAAATTAAACACCCTATAGTAAAATTGCGATTTATCCCTTTGATTAGGCATAAATTTTTCACATTTATCCCCTTAATTTCGGTATTTTTATGATCTCCCGCAGTGTAAATAGATTGGATTCGGCTTATATTTATGCTACTAACCCTTTTTGGCAAGTATTTCGTATTTTGTATATCTTTTATGTGTTTTACAGGTATTTCATGCAAGTTAGTGCCAAAGAGACCTCAAAACAGTGAAAGAAAACCAAGAAGCGAGGAGTAAAGGGCATTTTCATCATAACTTTGCAACCTTATTCAGGAGGTGGGGCCAACTGGAAAGTTGAAGAGATTTCAACTATAAGAACACTGGAAAAAACGGCACCTCAATCGGAGTCCCGGTGTGAAAGTTATAAGCAGTCAAAGATAGAAGAAAAAGTCAAATAAAGACAAGACCGGTCTGCCCAAAAATTAAAAGAACCGGTTCGCACAGGACCGGTCCGCCCATAAATTAAAAGAACCGGTCTGCACTGCCACATTCCAGAGAACTCAGGACCGAAGGCAAACCGAAGAAGGAAGAAAATAAAAAGAGCCGGTCCGCCCTAGAAATAAAAAAACTAGTCCAGAAGAGGACAGGACCGGTCCGGATCAAGGCAAACCGGTCCGGAGGAGGAGAGGACCGGTCCGACTGTCGTAATCTTAATTTTCTAATCTTCCTCTAATGGAGAGTCCTGGTGCAGCTAAAACTTTTGGAGTCTTGTAGGGAATAAAAACCCTTTTTATTATCATTATTTGTACAGAGAATTAATATAATTTTCCATTCTTTTCCGAAAACCCTAGTTTAGAGATAGTTTATTCTTTTAATTTCAAGATTGAAGATTATTTAGATTTCTGTGATTACAAGTGTTCTTAATTGCTGCTTTTAATGCTTTGGTAAGATTAGGAGTTACTTTTTTTCATTCAAATTCCTTGCTACATCATTCCAAAAGTTTTCCTTAGTTTAATTATGGTTTTCTGCAATTCAAACACTGTTTTCATTACTTTCAGCATGCTAGGCTAGATTTTCTAAGGTCGGGATACATGAACCCAACCTGATGTGTTAATTGCACGTGTATAACATTAATCCACTGAATTTAGTGGTTGATTACGACCGTATTGCATAAGAATACAACAATTGTAGATCTTTATATCTCGTTTGCCTCTGGGTAACCGGGATGATTTAGAATGCAATTCGAGTGTTACTATCGCGATACCGATTTACTCGTCCTCAGATTAAGTATGATGCGGGATTGAACCTCATATACGTAATGCTTGGGAGTACTAAATTCTGGGTCAAATTAATCAATTAAATTTACGATTAATATTATAACTGCAATACACTAGGGTTGGGGGATTGTATTCTCGTCGTGTTTTTCTTATTCATAGTTTAAAGTTTTAAATCATTCTTCATCAGGATTTTAGGTAATTTAGTATAATTGCATCTTTTCATAATTTCATAATTGCATCTAGTATAATCATTCCCAAACCAAATCATTTTTCCTTTCTTTTTAGAGTCAAAGTTAGGATTCATTTATCTTTCCCGTCATTACAACTTCGTTGTCCTAGTTCCCTGTGGATACGATCCCGACTTACCGAGTTTATTACTAACGCGACAGGCTTGCACTTGAGCCTAGAGTGAACACACATTAGAGGCACTTTCTGAGTCGCATCAAGTTTTTGGCGCCGGTACTGGGGAATTAGGTAGACTTAGGATTAGATCGAGTCATTCTAAAACTTTGACCAAATTCCAAAAATCCAAAAACATAAAAAAATTCAAAAAAAACACAAAAAGATTCACCATCATCTCTCACAAGATTTTAATGCAAAATTCTGAACTCACTCCCACACCCCATAATACTCCAACGAGCATTCACGAAAATCCAATCGTTGAGTACAACCCCGATAGCCCCCACACTCCTAACGCTCCACAGTTCTGGATTCCACCTCCCACACCGTCACACTCAATCTTCAATAACACTCCATTTTACTTCTTAGGACACACCTCCGAGCACACTTCGAGCATACGAAGTGAGAGCACGAGTCGTTAAGTGAGCGAGAGATGTCGCAACACGGTAGTGCTGCCGCCGGTGAGGAAGAGCCCCCATACTGCCCGTTGAGAGAAATCTTATATCCCGAGTGCACTGTCACTCCGGGATGCATTATACTCCCATATAATGCCGGGCAATTCCGTTTCAAAAATGGGATGATCTAGATATTACCCCATTACCATGGTATGGATTCTGAAAAGCCATATCTCCATATCAGGGAATTTGAGGATGTGTGTGATACTCTCAATGATCAAACGTGCACACAAGAGGTGATCTGCCTCAAACTCTTTCCCTTATCACTAAAAGATAAAGCAAAGACTTGGCTATGGTCCCTACCCCCAAGCTCGATTCCATCTTGGATTGAGTTGCAATCTAGATTTCTTAGGAAATTCTTCCCACCACATCGAACGATTTCTATAAAGGCTCAAATTCAAGCATTCAGGCAATCTGAAAGTGAGCCATTTCATCGATGTCACGAGCATTTCAATGAGTTAGTTGCTCCATGCCCCCATTATGGATTTGATACGGCACAAATCATATCTTTTCTCTATAATGGGCTGAACCTTACTTCCAAGCAACTCGTTGAAACCATGGGGAGTGGTTCGTTTGTCGATTTAGATGCCCACGATGCTGAGCTTCACCTAAGGTACATAGCCGAGACTACCCAATCCTGGGATACATCTGATCCTAATGCTCAAAATTGAAATCGTCAAGTGACCACCACTCCTGCGGAATCCGGGCTATTTCACGTAGATAAGAATTCTATGACGGACAGTCGATTAGATACGCTGGAGAAAGGATTTCGAGATCTATGTGAGATATATGGAAGAGGACCAACTGGATCCATACCAAACCCCGTCGAGAAGGTGTGTGCCATTTGTGAGCCGGGACATTCAACTGAGGAATGCCCGACTATACCCGCCTACAAAGTAATGCTTCAAGAGCAAGTTAGTGGCATAGGAGGATTTAAAGGTAATTTTGGTGCACCGCACGAGAATTCGTATAACCCTTCATGGAAAAACCACCCTGGTTTTAGCTATGGGCAATAACATGCTACGATGAACCCTCCTTCACATGTTGCCCCTCCTCGTCCACAACACTTTCAATAAGCTCCCCACATGCAAGGACATGTGTAAGAACCACCACCTCAAGGAGCATATATCCCACCACCACGGAGAACTCTCGAGGATACAATGAATCAATTCATCACTAGCTAGACTGCGACCAATGCTATATATGATCGCCTAATCAGCGACATTAATACAAGTCTGTCAAAGATACAATCCTCGTTGAGTGTTCAAGAGAAGGGAAAGTTTCCTACCTAAGGCCAAAGACCTCCCCAAGGTCAAACTAGTGTCAGCTCCACCTCTACTGAACATCAAGAGCAATGTCAAGATGTGACCACTCTTCGTAGTGGGAGAGTCATTGATTTATCACCTCCCCCACGCGACACAACGAAAGACAAGGAGATTTCGCCCGGCACGAAAGAGGCCGAAGATGTCACCTTTAATGAGAGTGACAAAGAAGACACTAGTGAGCCCGAGGTAGTAGTGAAACCACCCTCCGCGACACCGTTTCCTCAAAGGTTGATTCCTTCCCATAAAGGAAACCCATGTGATGACGTGCTAGAAGTGTTAAAGCAAGTAAAGCTGAACTTACCTTTCCTTGATGCCATTAAGCAAATTCCATCTTATGCAAAATTCATCAAAGAATTGTTGGCGGTAAAAAGAAAGATGAAGGTAAAGAAGAATGTTCTTTCTAGCACAAAATGTGAGCTCCATTCTACTGAACGATCTCCCGCCTAAATTTAAAGATCCTGGTGCACCCACCATTTCCTGCATCATTGGAGAAAATAAAATCGAAAAAGACTTACTTGATTTGGGAGAAAGTGTCAATATCCTCCCTTACGCCATCTATAGGCTACTTGATTTGGGCGACCTCAAGCCCACAAAGGTCACTCTCCAATTAACGGATCAAACCGTGAAGATCCCAAGAGGCATAGTTGAGGACGTGATCGCCCAAGTTGACACTTTGTACTACCCGATAGACTTTGTCATTTGGGACACGGAGCCCTCCTTCACCTCAAGCAACCATGTTCCCATCATTCTTGGGCGCCCTTTCTTAGCTACGGCTAATGCAATCATCAATACTCAGAATGGACGAATGAAACTCACTTTTGGGAACATGACTTTAGAGACTAACATCTTCCATATCACCCAGCATACAGGGGAAGAAGATGATCTTCACGCGGTGAGCCTAATTGATGAGATCGTAGAAGATCACATTGAGGAAAATTTCTGTGGATACGCCTTAGAATCTTGCTTAGTGTCTAGTCATGAGAGCGAGGGGACTTATACAGCGATTGAGAGAGAGAGAGAGAGAGAGAGGGGGGTTAGAAGAGAGAAAAATGGTGGAGTTAGAGATCGAGCAAGTAAGGGAGGACGTAAGCACTACTCGAGAGAGCGAGATAGGGGACATGAGCATGGAAGAATTTGAAAAAGAATTCGGTCCGGTGGATGAGAGCCTTAACGACGAAGTCCAAACTTTATTGGATTCATGTAGTCACCTAGAAGAAAGCGAATGGAAAGATAAAATCGATGAATTCCTTCTTTGTGACCATCCACCCATACCACTAGAGGTTCCGAAGGCGGGTGAGGAGAAAAGTTATGTTTCATCCGACTTAGAGCATGACCCATGCATTCCAAAAATGGAAAGAAACTTAGGTGTTCCCTCCGAGTCGATACAAGAAGGCCACGCTTTGAGTAAGCATCACGAGGATCCCTTTCTAATTAGTCACGATGAGTCTCCCGATCTATCCTTTATCTATGGGCGAGGTCCCAACTTGTTCCGATTATTGGTTTACGATATGAAGACGGGAGAGACGAGGAGAGCATTGAACCCCGTGAGTGGGGTCGGGTGAGTTTGTGGAGAGATTAGAGGTCTTCGCACCCCCGACGCATATGGGGTGATTTTTATTGTATTATTGAGTCATCTGTTCGGGTCATTTAGTGTCTTTATGCATTTTCTCCATTAGTTTGTTTTATTTATCGCACTTCTTATTTTGCCTTGTTTAGATTTTAGTCCTTTTTTCTTGAGGACAATGCAAAAGTCTAAGTTACGGGGGGTCACAAGTGCGTATTTCTAAAACTTCACAAATTTTCAAAAATGCCCAGAAATTTCCAAAAAAAATCAGAAAATTCTGAAAAATCCAAAAATATTTTTGAGAAAATTAAATAAAAATTGGAATTCAAAATTTTCAAAAATATAATTAAAAGTCCGATTGAAGTCTCAAGTTGTAAAATTCAAATACACAAAGCCAAAATTGATCAAAGATGGAAATTGAGCAAAAATTGACGACTTAACGAATAAGTGTGGAGATTAACAAACCCGGTGAGATTCGAGCCTATCACTTTTTGCAAGTTTTTAAATCAATCTGAGTTAATTGTTAACTCAAAGTTCTTTTCAGTGCTTGAAAAGTCGTCGAGGATCTCAATCCTTTCATTTTGATCGATTATGAAAAACGTGTGTGATATTGCTTTGAAAAACGTGTCAAAATTGATCTCTAAACTTAAATTCATCTCGAAACGCATATGGTAACGCAGTTGGTATTTTGGACAATGAAGTAGGCCCTCATTTGTCACCCAAAAATATTGACCACAAAAAGTAGCGAAAAATTACCCCTTTTGTAACCCAAATTGAGCCAAATAAACTTTTCCCTTTCGTTTGATAACCCGAAATATCCAAATAGCCCGGAATTGCGAAAAATGGAAAAATTCGAAATTTAAGTCCGAAAATTGCATATAAAGGGGCAAGAAAAAAAAATAGATATGCTCAACAAAAATACTAAGAAAGGAAAAGAAATGAAAAATCGAAAAAATAGAGAAAAATAAGAAAAAAATGAGTAATAGCCCGGAAAAAGCACAAATAGACATCATAAATGACTTTTCCAATTCCAACCTTCCCTACAATTTTCTTTTTACCCCATATACCTTAAAACCCGAAAAAGTCCTAACCGAGTTCAAATTGTGAAAATTGGTTGCCGCGTGGAGAGCTATTACACCAAAAGATAATAAAAGAGATTGAACGCGTGAATAAGAGGCAATGTTACCGTTTTTAAAACCATATTCCGTTGATGAGATTCTATCACTCTAAAATTTCCGTTTTTCTACTTGTGTGCGTGACTTTGCGTCCATTATATTTACTCTTTATACCACGCATACCGAGAGAATATCCACATTCCGAGTGATCCATTTGAGAGAGCATTCCGTGAGAATTTAAAATCAAAACGAATTTCGGATAAGTAACGTAATGGTCAGTCGGTGGAATTCACGATTAAATTTCTGGCTTTGCACACACGCACTAGGGTTTGAGACTTGTAAATATGACTTGATGATGATTATTTTCTGGGAAAGTTTGAATTATATAATTTTTGCATATTTTGAAGTTTCTTTGAGTCGAATTTTGTGGGTATATTCTCTGCAAACCCTCACGAGACACAGCTCGTCCTACTAGGGTGACCTAAGGGTTTAAAGGCTTGTTGCATACGCTAAATGCAATCGCTTGCCCGCGAAAAAGGTATTCTATCCCAATAAAATAATTTTCAAGAGTTAAGCCTTGCTAGGATTCTTTTACATTGCCCGGGACGCGCAAATTTCTAAGTTAGGGGGATTTGATTAGGCATAAATTCTTCACATTTATCCCCTTAATTTCAGTATTTTTATGATCTCGTGCGGTGTAAATAGATTGTATTTGGCTTATATTTATGCTACTAACCCTTTTTGGTAAGTATTTCATATTTTGTGTATCTCTTATGTGTTTTACAGGTATTTCATGCAAGTTAATGCTAAAGAGAACTCAAAACAGTGAAAGGAAACCAAAAAACGGGGAGTAAAGGGAATTTTTGTAATTTTTTAGCCTTATTCCTGAGGTGGGGCCAACTAGAAAGTTGAATATATTTCAACTACAAGAACACTGGAAAAAACATCACCTCAATCGGAGTCCCGGTGTGAAAGTTATGAGCAGTCAAAGATAGAAGAAAAAGTCAAATAAAGACAGGACCGGTCCGCCCAGAAATTAAAAGAACCGGTCCGCACAGGACCGGTCCACCCAAAAATTAAAAGAACCGATCCGCATAGGACCGGTCTGCCCAGAAATTAAAAGAACCGGTCCGAACTGCCACATTCCAGAGAACCCCGGACCGAAGGCAAACCGAAGAAGGAAGAAAATAAAAAGAACCGGTCCGCCCCAGAAATAAAAAAACCGGTCCGGAGGAGGACAGGACCGGTCCGGATCAAGGCAAACCGATTCGGAGGAGGAGAGGATCGGTCCGGCTGTCGCAATTTTAATTTTCTAATCTTCCTCTAATGGAGAGTCCTAGTGAAGCTAAAACTATTCAAATCTTGTAGGGTATAAAAACCCTTTTTATTATCATTATTTGTACGGAGAATTAATATAATTTTCCATTCTTTTCAGAAAATCCTAGTTTAGAGATAGTTTATTCTTTTAATTTCAAGATTGAAGATTATTCAGATTTCTGTGATTATAACTGTTCTTAATTGCTGCTTTTAATGCTTTGGTAAGATTAGGAGTTACTTTTCTTCATTCAAATTCCTTGCTACATCATTCCAAAAGTTTTCCTTAGTTTAATTATGGTTTTCTGCAATTCAAACACTGTTTTCATTATTTTCAGCATGCTAGGCTAGATTTTTAATGGTCGGGATACATGAACCCAGCCTGATGTGTTAATTGCATGTGTATAACATTAATCTTATGAATTTAGTGATTAATTACGACCGTATTGGATAAGAATACAACAATTGTAGATCTTTATATCTCGTTTGCCTATGGGTAACCAGGATGATTTAGAATGCAATTCGAGTGTCACTACCGAGATACCGATTTACTTGTCCTCAGATTAAGTATGATGCGGGATTGAACCTCATATACGTAATGCTTGGGAGTACTAAATTCTGGGTCAAATTAATCAATTAAATTTACGATTAATATTATAAATGCAATACACTATGGTTGGGGGATTGTATTCTCGTCCTGTTTTTCTCATTCATTGTTTAAAGTTTTAAATCATTCTTCATCAGTATTTTAGGTAATTTAGTATAATTGCACCTTTTCATAATTGCATCTAGTATAATCATTCCCAAAACCAAATCATTTTTCCTTTCTTTTTAGAGTCAGAGCTAGGATTCATTCATCTTTTCCGTCGTTACAACTTCGTTGTCCTAGTTCCCTGTGGATACGATCCCGACTTACCGGGTTTATTACTAACGCGATAGGCTTGCACTTGAGCCTAGAGTGAATGCACATTAGAGACACTTTTTGAGCGCGTCACCCTTTACCAAAGTCTAAATGAGCTAATTCAAATCTTACTGGAAAACTAAGACACAAACCTTGAATGCGTATATGGCTCACTCTAATTCAAAGTGCACTAAAAATGGCATCTATTTGAAGTTGCGTAAAAAAATTCTGGCAGATTTCTATCTTATATTAACCAAACAAATCTTTTTTTTATCATCTTTCTACACAAATCTAATATTAACCATAATCCATGTTCATCAATTTAAAAATTCATAATTTCGATTTTATAAAATTCATTCTCTACAAATTTTCATATCATGAATAAAGTTCAATAGTCTCTAATATCATTATCGAATAAACCCTTAATGATATCCATGAACTTTCCATTAAAACAATCCTATTTTTTTCAAGAATCATTGTCAATTATAAACTCAAATTTAATCTTGAATCAGATATATGCTACAATCCCAATTTATTGACTTAAAATATATAATTCATCCCTAGCATGATTTCTACATCACCACATGGAATTATCTCAATGTAATCCATTTAAAAATCATGGGTGTTATAAAAAATGCATCTTAGTATAGCATGCATATTTTAAGGACTCAATAATTAAAGTAAGTAAACACTTGACTCTGAATGAAGGTCTGAATTCCACGTTTAGATGATGGTGTAGGTGTTTCCACGATCCTCTCTCGATTTCGGTGGTGGTTGGTGGTGCGAGGTGGTGCTAATGGTGGTTCTCCCTTTGAAAACTCTTTTAATTCCTCTTGGAACTTTTCCTATGCCTCACCTATAACTTATTCTTCTTTGTTTCTTTCGGTAACCCTTTTATGTAGCTCAAAAATCTATTATAAAGATATGAATATCATATCTCTTATTAGCTTAGAAGTTCAAAGGTCTAAAAATGACTTTTGGAATGTCGTGTGGGCCCAAAAGTGAGCCGGGACCCTCTAACGACACCTGAATATAGTTTTCTAACTGTTTTAACCCCTATGGACACTTGCACGCACTCGAAATGACCATATGGGTTACTTATATTTTAATTTTATTTTAATCGCCATATGTAAGTCCCGACACGAATCATACATTTGCTCTGGCTAAATTATCATAAGTGTTGTATTTCTCACTAATGACTAAACATACAATGGTTTATTACTTATTCTCTCCATAATATTCAATTATATTCATCATAAAAATATTCAATTAATCCAATTTTAAATATCTGGACTAATTTCAATTACATGTTAATTCTAATTAAATTCCAATCTATCCATTTTTAAATATTTAAAAAAATATGGAGGAAAATGGGTCAATCATTATAGCGCGGTGAAAATTTTGTTGGAGTATATCATTAACTTTCATAAAAAGCTCTTTTAGGAAGATGACGATAAGCCAAATTTGTTGAGGCCTCCGGATGGACCAGAATCTGTTAGTGAAGAAGGGACAACTCGACTTTAATCATTAATAGGAGTCTTCTATCCCTACACATTGAAGGGGGATTTTGAAAACGAGAGTGATGAGGTATAGCCATCGATTGAGGATATGGTAGGTGGGTTTGGTAAATTTTCAGGAGTTTAATATGAAGCGAATGAGAAGCAAGCATGGATATTCACTATACCAAAAATCGGAAATGGTCACGAAAATGGGGTCACGACCCAAAGCCATGACTACATGAAAAATGAGCGTGACCAATTCCAAGACCCAGTGTGGTCATGGATCGACTTGTAAGTGGTCACGACCTTCAACCGTGACTCACATGGGTCATGACTGACAACCGTGACCCAACCGTGACCATTATGGCTCCATGATTCCCCCAAGTGTGGTCATGGATGGGGTTACGGCTTATGACCATGACTAGGAGCCCAAATACACACCGCTATAGTCACGACTTAGGACCATGACCATTATGAGGATTGAGTCACGGATTTTGACCGTGACCATGGTCTTGTTTCCACGCTGAAGTGCTAAAAATAAAGGGGTCACGTCTTGGGGTCACGGGCCTAAGCCGTGACCATGGTCTTTATACTTAAAAAACACAGAATAGGTTTTTATTTCCCTCGAAAAATTCTAAACACGTTTCCCTCCCTCTCTCCGGCGATTTCCCTCCCTCTCTCCGGCGATTTCATTTCCATAAACTTAAACCCTAGTTTTTTCAAGCACTCCCATTCCCTCAATCTCTAAGGTAATCCAAACCCTAGTTATTTCATTATTATTTATTTCACTTTATGCATGTATTTTTGTGTGTGTGTGTGTGTATATATATAATCTCAAACCCTTATTAATTATTTCATTATGTGTGTGTATTTCCAAACCCTTGTTATTTATTTCATTGTGTCTATGTATTTCTGCGTGTGTATTTATGTGTGTATGTGTGTGTGTGTGTATACGTGTGTGCATTATGTACATAGGTGTGTATAAATTATCATTGTGTATTGTGCCGGTATTCTAGAAAAAAATACATATATATATGATTAATGTTGGTTTAAGTTTCAAACTAGGGAAAATTTTAATTTAATGCATATTGTTGGTTTAATTTTCAAACTAGGAAATTTTTTAATTTTATGGATATTGTTGGTATAAGTTTGGGGCTGAAATATAAAAAATACCTCTCCATTAAAAAAAACCGGACCATTAAAAAAATACCAAACATAAGGGTTAATTTTAGGGATTGTTGGGTTAAATGACAAAAGTAGGTATTTAAAACATAATAAATTAACGGTTGATGATTCATTAGAGCCATTATTTATAGTAATCATATCCACGCCCTCATATACAATATATAGTTAATGATTCATTAGAGCCATTATTTATAGGAATCATATTCATTCCCTCGTTCATTATTCTCAGGAAAAATGAGTCACGGTGATAATTGATGGCAATAAGAGTATGAAAGGTTGCAATTGGTATGCACTTGTACCTCTTTCATTAATGATACTCATAAAGTGGGTACTCCTGTTTATTGGTATGGGAATAGGAAGATCGAACAATTTAACTACCTTGTAAATCGTGGAGTTCATTTCCAGCAAGAGTACTTGTTCTATCGTATTCTGTTTTCCCTGCCACTATGTTGGGATGAAGCTGTACAATATATATATATATATATATATCGCATGCATAATCCTGATAGAGCACTGACCTTTCTTACGCTATTAAAGAAGGTCGAAAAAAATTCACCCATTATGGATATAATTACGTACAAAGAGCATTCACAAATACTGTGATGTCTCACGACATATGCACGTCAAAATAAATCTTGCCAATAGGATGAAGAGGATGAGATTTTGAGTTCATTTCGCCGACATCTATGCATCCATTATAGATACACTTCCTCCTAATTGTCCACATTCAAAAATCCGTAGGTTTTTAAACACAAATCCAGAATGGATGGAGATCAAACACATTGAACTTTTGTTAAAGTCTTACCATGAACATGTAGATTATAATATATGGTAAAAAAACACATTTTTTTATTTATATTTTAATAATGAACTTTGAAATTATGCATCTATTATTATAGATACACATTTAACTTTTATTATTTTTGTAGATAATGTCGGACGGTAATGGAACCAATGCTCCAACAAACAACAAGAAACAACCACAAGGAGAATTATCATCACCAATTGGTGAGAAATACTCAACTCCACCAATTGTTTGCTCCCCTATTCCACAAACTGTTCACTCCCCTACTCCGAGTTGCAGCAGGCAAGGTACTCCTCCCACTAATCCAACAGACACGCCCAACGCTCCTGAAACTGTCGGGTCAGTTGAGAAGAAGCCCATTGGGTTCTTTTCTCTTTTGGGAAATAACCCCACTGGGGATAAGAATCACGTTCAACAGTTTAAAGCCCAATATGTGTCCTCGGCAAAAATGAATGTGGGCGTAGGAGGAGCTAATAAATGGAACCTCATAGATAAATCTATTAAAGATGTCATCTATGAGCAACTCAACAAACATTTTTCATTTTCCTCCAACTCAAAAAATAAGGTTCTTTCTCGGGTTGCTGAATAACTCCGAACATATCGAAGAAACCTTTGGCATAAGCATTTCCCTAAGGGAGCAAAAATCTTTGACATTTTGGCGCTCAAAGAGAAAATCCCTTTAACCGTTGAGATGCCAGTCTCTTAATGGAATGATTTTCAAGAGAATGAGGTGAAGGACTCCAAAATGATGCAAAAGGAGAAAAACAAGCAGAATAAGACCAAAAAAATTGATGTCCATTGGCTTGGCGTGAAATCTTATGAAGTTTTGAAGAAAGAGTGAACGATCATTACGAAAGGTAGCTCGAATGAAGGAAATACACCTAATAGGGCCAACTTCTACGTGCATGCTAGACGGGACAAAGATAATAAATTCCCTCATCACTTGGCCAAGACTCTAGAATCAATAGAGTCTATCAGTAGTCAGTCAGATTCAAGCCCGATCGAGGATATTGATAATGATGCCATCGCACAAACCTTTGGGAAGGACCATAGAGGGAGGATGAGAGGTTTGGGGTCGCATATGTCAAAAAAAATATTCAAACACACCGGACCTCTCGTGGATGAGCTTTCTTCTGTTAATAAGCATTTTGCATCCAGCGATGATCGTCAATTTAGGACTGAAGGGTATATAGTGGGGCTTTGAAATGAAATGGGAGGCGTGAATGATAAACTTACACAGATTGTGTCCCTTTTAATCGGTCGTATTCCCATGTAACCCCAAATGCATCCCGATTTCCCTTCACAAATGCCAGGGATTCCTCAAAATTTCCCTCATTCTCCATTCCCCCCACACATTCCGGTTCCTCCTTCAACATTCCCTTTCTCAGCGCCTCAGAATGGCACAGGTCTTGGATCATCGTTAACAACCCACGGTGACTATGGTGAGAAATACTATATACAACCCCATGAGCGACACCAACACCTCGTAGGGGACCAAGTAGCCCATACTCATCGATCGCATTGCCATGGGACCCTCTATTTGAGATCATGACTCATAATAGAAAATATCCACACTGAGGCTTGAAAAAGTGCTGCCAGGGGGGGCAAAACCCCTTAGCACCCCACAAACAGCCCCGTGAGCGGCGCCAACACCTCGCATAGGACCAAAGTAGCCTGCACGAGTCGAACGCGTGTCCACGGGACCTTCGGTTTGAGAGCACGACCCATAACAGATAATATCAACACTTAGTCTTGAAAAGTTACTGTCAGGGGGCGAAACCCATTAGCGCCCCTCATACGTCCCTGTGAGTGGCGCCAACACCTCGCACAGGAACAACGTAGCCCATACGAGTCGATCGCGTAGCCACGGGACCCCCGATCTAAGAGCACGACCCATAACAGAGAATATACACACTTAGGCTTGAAAAGGTGTCTCCGGGGGGAACCCCTTAGCGCCCCCAAACAACCCCATAAACAGCCCCAACACCTCACGCGAGACCAACGGGCGCGTGGCCATGGGACTCGCGATTTGAGAGCACAACCCATATTTTAGAATGCCAACACGGGTCCCGTGACCACGTGGTCACGAGACCCCTTGATTTGAGAGCATAGGACCCCCGATTTTAGAGCACAGGACCTCCTCGAAGTCACCCAAGGAGCACTCACAGTAATTGACCAATTAGCCTCTTGATTTGAGGATTTTTTTTATTATTATTAAAATTGGTCACGGCCTAAAGCCGGGACAATATTTTATACACAGTAAGTATAGTCACGGCCCAAAGTCGTGACAGTATTTTATGCACAGCAAGGATGGTCACGATCTTAAGCCAGGACAATATTATATATATAATAAGTTTGGTCACGACCTTTATCCGTGACAAATATGGATGACACAGAGAGCTGGTCATGGTCTTAAGTCAAGGCAAATATGAATGGCACAGAGAACTGGTCATGGTGGAAGTCCGTGACCAGCTGGTCTTTAATCTTGATGCCATCACGAATTTGGGTCGTGACAGGCCTATGGTTTGTGACTAGATCTGTGACTATGAAGGAACCGTGACCAGACTCTGGGTCAGGGATTTGGGCTGTGACCACCGAAATTGGTCACGCCCGATTTGGTCAAGGATAAAATCCGTGACCCACCCTTCCTGGTCAGGGATAAAGTCCATGACCATTAACCCAGTTTTGGTGTAGTGGTTGTTTAGAATGATCGAGAGGTAGTGGGTAGGGGGTGTAGTGAAGGAAGAGAACGTGATGATATTTTTGTAGGGTAAATAGGAGAGAGATATCATACAAGAATACAATGGTCCATTAATTATGAGGAGAGATGGGGAGGAATGAGAGAGAGGTAGGATAGATGACAAAAATTGATGTCAATAAAGGTGTGAATCATTTCATGGAATATAAGTGGGCTAAACGACTTGATAAGAGAAATATTTTAACGCGTGTGATTTCCTTTTGGAGATCGGATGTCTTATATTTATAAGAGACTAAAATAAGTAAGATGAGTAGAGTGGTGACTCAAAATGCTTAGAGGATCATTGGGTGAAGTGGTGTACACTTGATAGTTATGGCGAATGATGGGAGGGTGGTGGTGGAGATTTTATTGAATAAGAAAGTTGTGAAGTTAGTGGACAATCTTGTAATGAACCACTCGTTGTGTTGTTTGTTTAGGGGCGTAGAAACTAGTTTTTACATATATTTTTATGGGTATACGGGTCGAGGGACGATGTAGTTATATGGGAGCTTTGGGAAGCTTTAGGAAGGTTTAAGGGAGTGTGGGGGGTCCTTTAGTTCATGAACGGGGATTTTAATGCGGCTCATTTTAAGGGAGAAAGCTGTAGGGGTAGAGATTGATTAAACCAATGGGAAATTTTTTGGAGTTCATTGATGACATTGATTTGGTATACATGCCACTAGTGGTAGGCCCTTTTACCTGGTCTAGTAATAGGGATCCACCTATGTGGTCTTTGTTGGATTATTAGTGGTATCGATAGATTGGGAGGAGAACTTTCCTTTTGCGGTGCAATCATCCTTTCCAATAGTAATTTCTGACCATGTCCCAATTAATTTGGAGTGCGAATGGGTGACAAGGGGGAGGATCCATTTTATATTTGAAAACACGTGGTTAAAGGAGGATAGGAATAGTGAATATGTGGTGGTATGGACATCATGTGGAGGTTACCATGGGTTTTATATTGGCAAAGAAGCTTTCTCTTCTTATGGGGGACCTAAAATGTGGAATAAAGGCAGCTATAGTAATGTGAGGGAATTTATAGTGATATGTCTTAAAGAAATTAAGGATCTTGGTGATAAGGAAGTGAAGGGTTTATTTTCTAGAGAATAGTGGTTAAGGAGGGAGGAAAAAAAAGGAAACCGGGGTGGAAAATGATTTAGGAGGATATTTGTTGGAGATAAAAATATCGAGAACTGTAGTTAAAGGAAGAATATAGGAACACTAAGTTTTTTCATAGGGTAGACAACTCCCATTATGGATTTAATTATGTTGGTAAGGTAGTGATGGAAGGAGTGGGGTATGAAGAAGAGGCTAAGATTAGGATGATGGTTAAGAAATCTTATGAAGATGGATACCTATTCCGGATCATTTAGAGTTTGAGGTTTTTTCTAGGGAGAGCAGTGAGGATTTGGAGAAACCTTTTTGGAGGAAGAAGTGGTATTAGCATTGAAGTATATGAGGGGGGATAAGGCACCACGTCAGATGGATTAATAATGGATTTTTTCTAGGAGTGATGATCAGTAGTGTAAAATGATGTTTTAGCCTTTTGGGGGATTTTTATTAGAGTGGTAGATTTTTGCAAAGCTTGAATGCCTCCTTTATTGCTTTAATTCTCAAAAAAGGAGGGACGATAGATGTGAGGTAATTTTGGTCAATTAGTTTGGCAGGAAGTATACATAGGTTATTGTATAAGGTGTTGTGAGTTAAATTAAAGAGAGTTACATACCCCATTGTACCGTGGCTCATAAGGAAAATCTTAGAAGCGGTTTTGGTGGATAATGAATGTGTGGAGGTGAGACTGAGAATTGGGATGCCGAGACTTGTGTAAAAACCTTATATCAAGAAGTATTATGACTGTAGACACCCCATTCTAGTACCCTTTAAACACCTCCTTAGGTCCCTAACACCATCCCTTTCACCCTCAGACCCAACACCCTACTCCAAACCCTGGCCCAGAAGCCATCGGGTGCTTTTAGATCCGTTTGACTTTTTTTAACTCTCATAATTGAGAGTGGATCAATGCACTTTCATATGACTCTAAATACCATTTTTAAATATCCATACCCTATGTGAATCGGCCTTACGGTTCGCGCGCACTTATCTTAACTAGAGGCCATTGGGTGATTTCGAGCTTCGTTTGAATTTAGTTAACTCTCGAAATTAAGAACATCTCAATGAAATTTCATAAGGCTCTGAATACCATTTCCAATATCCCATATCGTGTGTGAATTGACCTTACGATTCGTGCACACTTGCTTTTTATTACAAACACTGGCGTAGAAGCTACCAAGCAATTTCATGCTCCATTTGACTTTATTTAAATCCCTTAATCGATATTAGCCCATTCACTTTCATAGGGATCTAAATAAGTTTTCCAGCGATCCCAACCGCCCAGAATTCGAACTTACGGTTTGCATTTTATGCCCATTTTTTTAAAAAAGTCCATTTCGGATTGCCTATAGGTACCCTTTTCCCTCTTCTTATCAGCATAGTGGTAATTTACTTAGCCCGCAAGCAGTGAGTTATGTCGATAGGTAGTCTAGGCTTATGCCTATTAGTAGACCCCTTAACCCTAAAACTTTCCTATTTAGGAAGGCCATGATCTCAATCTCAAGAACCCCTTCTCGAAATCTGGAGAGCTTCTACCTCGAAATTAGTGCAGCACCTTCCAAAAAATTATTTTCTAACCATTTTCTCCATATTTTCTTACATCACTTTCGCTCACCTTTGCCATCCATTTCACCACCACTTCAGTACCATAAAAAACTAGCCTACATCACTTCAAAAATCAGGAGCAAATCTTCATAGAAGGCTTAATTCTATTTTTTCCTAACTCATTTAACTAGTGTCATTTATCACACTTTATTACTCTTAGCATATGTCATCCTTTCATTTTATTTTCCCACCCTTAATCCTTTTTTATTACATATATACACAAAGATATAGTTTAAAAAAAGAGAGGGTTTGATCCTTAAACCCAAAATTAAAATTTTCCTCCCCTTTTACTACACTTACATCACTTCTGCACGTATTTCAACAAACCAAAAATAAGGAAATGCATATTCACATAGGCGCCTCAAATTTTTATTAAGATTCAAATCCTCTTTTCTTATTACTTCACTTAATTCATTCTTACTTTTACTAGTGTGTGTGTGTGTGTGTGTGTGTGTGTGTGTGTGTGTGTGTGTATATATGTTTTTAGCAACCCCGTCAGACATGCATATCCATTTCCTCATAGTGGATTATGATCTGGTGTATTGCATATATCATAGCCTTTTCTCTTTATTATATTTTTAGCAGCCCCGTCAGACATGCATATTCAATTCTTTGCGATGGATTGTGATCAATGGGTGTAATGATTTCTTTTCTCACTTAATTCCCTCCGCACACATTATACACAAAAATTACTTTTTGCAAAGAAATGAGAATATAATCATAACTCATGAGAAACTTAAAGGTGGGAATCTGTGCCTAACACCTTCCCATTTTGTAACTTAGTCCCTAGTCCTGTGATCTACTTAGTGTCATATGCATGATCTTATCTCGGGATGTTGTTTCTTTGGGTATGGCTATGGCTATATCGTTTGCCAATTTTAAAAAAAATACGTTGGTGACTCTATTTATTTATATTCTTACCCCTCGACGATGGCCGATTTATATTTATGGAAGCCCGCGAATACTGTGCAAATTGTGGAAAGGGAAGTTTTATTCCTTAACTCCATTCTTCATGAGCTAGCGAATCTTTTCCTTCGGGGTGGACCCAAATTAAATTTTCCCCATATAAATCCTAGAATGGCCAAATGCAAATCTGCTAGGGAAAACTTATTTTTTTCCAGAGGACTAGACTCTATTTATATGGGTTTTATTTTTCTCTGTATCCTTTTCCTTATTTTTCTACATGTCTATATATTTTCACTTTTATGTTGTTCCTACTCTCATGCTCACATGTTGTATATTCTTTTCCCCATCATGCTCATCCTCTTATCATGTGTATATATCATCATTTATATCCCATGCTTTATGCTTCACTTGCTTGTATGTACTCTCCATATTTCACATCACTTACCCACATTTTCACATGCTCCATATCACTTGTAAATATTCATACCGATTCTCACTTATATATAGACACATCCTTACTCACATGCTTCACACACCACTTGTAAATATCCATGTTTAGTCTCACTAGCACACACTTCCACATTAATCTTACTTACATACCCTTCCATATTACTCTCGCTTGTATATATCTGCATATTTTCCTCACTTGCACATATTCTCATGTCACTCTAACTTTTTACATACCTTTCTCCCACTTATGTATATTCACATGTCTCACATTTTGTATATACCATTATGCATTGTATAGGCAATACGATTCATGTACATAGTTATTAGATGTAATCTCGTTTATTAGCTCCCTTATCATATCCTGCTCATTTATATTCCCATAATCTACCTCATTCTTAGTAGTAGTACTTCTCTCACTTAGCATACACAAAACTCTCCATAAAATACTAATTAAGACTCATGCATTTTGCACACTACGTCACGTGAGCACTATGTTTTGACCAAAATATATCCCGTATAGGGGGGCCACTTCGTGATGGGTGTCGGTCCAACGAGGCGAGATTCACCTAAGCGATATGATTACCACCTTCCATTGGCCTAGTACCTTCAACATATATCAAACAATTTTGTCACATCATACCGCTTGACTAAACTCACTACGGGAGGTATATAGTAGGGAAATCATTCACATACTTCGAGTATATATAGTTCTCTCTCGCACATACTATCTCCATGAGGTATATCATGAGGAAATTCATGTGCGCCCAAGTATATCAAATGTCTTGTCCACACATATTGATGAATGTTTTCCCTTAGGCGAGAGGTATATTGTGAAAGTCATGTCAAAGCAGGGAACCTTTTCACTAACCTCCCAATGCATCAACCTTATACTGGCGTATGCCCAGGACACTCATACCTAGTTTTTTTGGTTTTAATGCAAAACTATGCTAAAAGTTTTTTTGGTTTTAATGCAAAACTCTACTAAAAATTTGGGTCATTTTGCCACCTGAATTTTGCGTTATCTCTTTCATTTTTAAAATACTACCCCATCTATGAGTTTGGAAACATGTCAGACCGTTTCTTACGTCGCGTACCCTATCTTTTTCTAGACTCGAGTCTTTTGAAATTTTATTTACACCCTAAGCGGAACATAATACAAGTGAAACCTAAGAATAACAACTAAAGTTGGGAATTTCCCTTTCTCCCTTTAATAAAAATATCGAAATATATCATTTTTCCCCTATCAGGTGCGATCGCCTACCCTAGTTTTGGCCTGACTCCCTATTGGCTCAGATCCACTATCAAGTATCCTCAGAGACCTAACACCTCATTTGCTACCTCCATAGAAGTTGAACAGTTCTTCCGAAGACTCTACATGTAGAAAATTGATCAAAATGTCAATGTTCAGCTAAATATAATGACAATACTCACTGCGCTTAGCACCAAGATTGATAATCTCTAGGAATATGTCAAGGAGATGCATCAAAATAGGGTTCAGACACCCCAAGGTTCCCAAGACTAATATCATATTCCCCTTATAAGTGGGTCTGCAATCACGAAGATATATATAGGTTCCATAGGAGTATCAAGTCCCTCATATCCCGCGTGTCCCAACTATTAATGGACCACCGCTAGCTTAATTACTAATGTCGAACCTCGCTCAGCCAAGGGATAATTTGACAATGTCTATTCCTGTTATTCCTAAATAGGAAGAATTAAACAAGGTTAAGAAAGACCTAAGAATGATATCTAATAAGTTCGGCCAAATTAAGATCTCAAGTAACTACGTGGATTACACCTATATGTCTCCCTATACGGAAGCCCGATTGCCAAAAGTGATCAAGATGACAGACATTAAAAAATTTGGAGGTAGAGGACCTCCCATTGTACATATTCATAGATATCATTGAGCTATGGATATACTTAGAGCATCCAAAGAAATAATGGCACAAATGTTCTAACAGACACTTAAAGAGAGCGCTCTTGAATCCATAGTTAGGAGGATGTAGTTTGAGAATTCATGACCCAATATAAATACAATGAGAAGTTAGAAGTAACTCGTTGAGACCTTGATCTAATCAAGTGGAATCTCAGGGAACCATCAACGGATTTATCGGTACATGGAGAGAAAAGGTTGCTACCATGACAAACTGACATTTCGAGGAGGAACAAGTGAGAATTGTGAAGAATAAATTCCTTCTACATATTCTAACATCTATAGGAACCCACTACTATCCTTATTTTAGAGCCCTTTGGGCGACAAGGTTCAAGATTAAAGAAGGTGTTATCAATCAAAAAGTTGAGTCTGAACTGAAAAGGCCAATAGGGAAGTTCACTCCTCACAAGTATGACAAGCCATCTAACATTGTTATCTCAACCATCAATAATATATCTTAACCTGCTATGCCATGGGCGCCCAAAGACCATCATTCATTAGTAAAAAGGGAATACAATGAGATCCATGCTCCCCTATTAAAATTTTACCAAGTTCTCCTATCCCTAGACCTCATCCAGCCTTTGAACCTTCGCCCATTACTAGTCCCACTTTCAAGTAACTTCAAGCATGGCACTCATTGTGATTTCCAAGAAATCGCCAGGTGCACCACTGAATAATGTTTCCACATAAAGAACATACTTTAAGGTCTCATTGATATGAGGGTCATTTTTCCTCCAGCCAATCCTAAGCCCAATACTACTCAAATCCCTCTTCTAGTACACTGGACTAGTGAAAACACCATTCTTCTAGATGATAATCCACATATTGATACTTCCACCAGAAGTTTAACTCACCAATATACCTACTTCATCTGCGAGTTCTTATAAATCCCTCAAAATTTATCCCTCTTTCCTTCTGCACCTAGAAAATGTACCAAATAGAGCGTTATCTATCATTACAAGGGCCTTCATCGCCATCTAAACCGACTCAGAAATAGGGGGCATGGAGCTACCAACTATTTTAAATAAACTCAGAGGCTTTGGGATGGAACTATTAAGGAATTAATGATGTCCCTCAAAGAGGACAGTTATGAAGGAATTAATGATGTATATATGGAATCTTGGGACTGGGTCGATAATCAGGAGATTGGTATATGTTGGCAAGAGAATTCAGCTTAGACAATATTGTGCAGGACATGTTCGATGAATTTATTAAGGAGAAATAAACATATACACCTTACAGATTGCACCATCCTAAGGCTCAAAGGATCCCGAGTTCCCTCTTTCCAACATTTCTATGCTAAGTGGAAAGATTTCTATAACGAATTAGTTGAAGTTATAAAATGCATAGTGTGGTGACAATTATTATTCAACACAAAGAGTTAAGATAAGCACAATCACCAAGCAGAATAAGGAATACAAAATGCCAATCACACAACAAGAGATGTACGTGGTTTAGCAAGAATGCCTACGTCCACGGTGGTGCAGTCAGTATTATTTCTATATACTCCGGAGAGAGATTATAGAGAATATAGTGCGTGTCCTATGCCCCAGACCTAGGGTTTATTATATAAATGTCCATTTTCAGGGAGTGGGGGTGATGGACTCCCCCACGTTTTCCATCTTCTCCTAGAACACCTCGTAACGAGAACATGGGAGAAGACTAAGTCATAACCGAATTTAATTGTTAAGAAATGAAGGGTTTGGACTTTGGGCCGCTTTAACCGGGCTACTCATCCAGGCCCGTCATTCTAATTCCGGGTACCCAAAATTGCCCCTAAGTTTGTTGGGCCACAATTTGGGCTTAATAATTTTAAATGATTTGTCATAATGGCTCCTTTGTACATCGTGCAACTCTGCCCAAAGTTTGAGGACTGATTTAGGCAACACTTGCTTCACGTTCTGTGCACTATGATTAGTAACATTCAAAAGTTATCCCAAGTAGTTCTTTCACAATCACCGTTTCAAGCTCCTCAGTACTCTTCTACTTTCTGCGAGTTCTAGCGATTCACGTTCTCTTCTCCTGGTCTTCATTCTTTTCGCTTTCGATCTTCTTCGCCATTTGGTCCTGTGATTCTTCACCGTTCAAGTCAAACTTTCATCTTGTAAGTCTCCTGTGCCTTCTCTTTGTGTTTTCTCTTTGAATTTAGGGTTTTCAAATGGCAAAGATTGGTGATAAATCAATGTCTGAGTTTAGGAAGTTTTACAATATCCTAGAGTGGGTAGAGATTGAGTGCGCCTCTCCCCTAGAAATGTTAGAGAGATATAGGGTGCCCATTAGATTCATGTCTTGTTTCTTTCCCAAGGGGGGCTTACTTTTCCTCCCAACAATCTATTCTTGCACTTCTTTGGTTATTTCAACATTGTTCCTACACAGTGTTCGCCCAATGTGGGGAAGATAATCAATGGCGTTCATAGAATAATCAACTCTATGGCACTAAATTAGGGCTCGCTGAAGTCTGCTTTTGCTATTCTTTTTCTCGAACTAGCTCTGGTGTTCTCTATTTCAAAGTCAGGAGTATTGACAGGGTGTTGGTAGTAAACCTACATGATTCCCACAAGGATTATTGGCAAGATGGTTTTCTTGCTAGAAATTGGCAGTTTTCCCCCCAGACTGAGGGGTCGGGGTCCGATAGGTTTAGTGTTCCCTTTTATGGGGAAGAGTATATAGGTAGTCTTTCCTCTGTTCTTTCAATTTCTTTATTGATGTGTGATCTTTCTGACTTTTCCTTATTTTTTCTTCAGCGAGGTCGAAGAACTTGGAACCTTCTCTCAGTGAGGTTTGTCTTTCTGAATTGGTCAAAGTGTGGAATATCAGGGAACCTCTAGCTGACGGCGAGCGTCCTCGGTCTGCTACTTTCTTACTTGAGTACAAAAACGTCGGTTCTATCTTTACAGCGAGGTCGATAGATAGCATTCCCGAGTTTGATACCTCTGAAGAGACTGTTGCTGATCCTATTCAGTTAGACGAGGAGGAGAGAAGTTCTGAGAGTGATATCGTAAGTGGTGCTGGAAGTAATTTTTACGAGGGGAGCTCCAGTGGTGATAGTTCGTCTAATTCAGAAGAGGCTTCTGAAGCCCGAGAACCTTCGAGCACGTCCAGCAGCTCAAGAGAGGAGATGGTTCCTCCAAGGAAAAATTTGATTCTGGATGACGATGATGATGATCATGTGCTCCTCGCTCAGAGGTCAAAGAAGCAAAAGTCCAGTACTGGGGCTGTTGCTACCGGCTCTCGGTCTACTGCTCAGGAGCAGGAGAGGAAGAGGAAATAAGAAGAACAGATGAGAGAGAGAGAGAGAGAGGAAAAAGGAAGAGGAAAGAAAGAAGATAGAGGAAAAGAAAAGGATGGAGGAGAAGAAGAGAATGGAGAAGGAGAAGGAGGAAGAGAGGATAAAAATGAAATTGAGGATGAAGGCTGGGCAGGCCTTAGTCCCGATGTCTGCATTGCCCGAGGGGGCCTCAGTTGCCATTTCTCCTCAATTGGCCCCTGCGCTTCTCGAGAGGGCAGTTCTTCCTGCAGATCGCCAAAGGGAACTAGGGTATGATCAATTGGCCCTGTAAGCTAGCCAGAGGCTAGCCTTGGTAAGACCTTTTCCTTTCCCTAATGTCTTAATAAATTTTAGCTGTTTTCTTTTCCTGATATCTTATTTTATTTTCAGTTTGTGACTGACTTCGCCGTGCTCTATCGCTCTCGCGACGAGCTGGTGAGCAGGAACAGCGAGCTGGAGCAGCAGAATGCTGCCTTAAAAGTGAAGGGCACACAAATGGAGGCTGGACTAAAAATTGCTGATACTGCCCGAGCTTCTTCTGATTTGGGACTTGCTAATTCCAACCGAGAGAGGGATGCAAGAATTAAAGATATGAATGGGCTAAGGTAAGCCTATGACCTGGTCTGCTCGAGCAAGTTAGCCGTTGTAGAGGAGAGCAAGGTGATGACTGAGCAGCTGAAGGAGAAAGAGTATCAGTAGCCACCATCAAGGAGGACTCATATAACTCCCGATGGGCTTCTACATACGAAGACGCCGAGGTTTAGATAGGCTACATCAGTCGTCTGAACTTCAAAAAAGGCTAGAACAAGGCCCTCATAGCTGCTGGTATCGATGTTGCCTCTCCTTTGTTCGACGAGCACGACCCAGGTCCAAAGTCGATTGTGGATGAATCTCCTGCCCCAACCCTTGAAGGTGCTAACCCTGCTTCTCAGACAATTCATGTCGATGAACTCCCTGCTCAGATGACAGAGGTTATCCCTAAAGGTGAACTAGATAGCGACCTCAGGCTGCCCAAAAGAAGCTGGCTGCTTCCCCTTGTCAGAAGAAGTAGAAGCACCTCTTTCCCAGTGCACTAATTTATTTTTTCTTTACTTGTTCTTTATTGCTTGTAGTTGATTGATGTTGATGATTACATACCAGCCACTTCTCAATTGTGGAGAATGCTTGGACCTGATGTAAGCTCTAAATTCGTCATAACTTTATGAGGATTTGTAAATCATTGCGATTAAGGAACAAGCGTTTCATAGAGCAGATTGAGCTTGTCGTCAAAATGAAAGACAAGATCCAAGAGATGGAGGAAGTTAGCGCCTCAGTCCATGAAGAGGTGAATACACTGAGAGCAAAGCTTCTAGATGCTTCTGAGATCAACCAGGTTGGGGAAATTCTTCAGCAAGAGAATGAGGCTTCGAGGAGAGAGGTCTCGTAACTTAGGGAGCATGCGCCGAGCATCGCTCTCGCAGTATTACGGGGTTCTTCCTCGTCGCGGACTAGAACTGAACCAAAAGACGTTCCTCCGGTGCTACGAGGCTCTACCCCTCTGATCGTTTTGAGAGATGGTAGGAACACCAGGAGTTCAGCTAGGGAAATGGAAGAGCTTTGTGGTGATGTACAGCGAGCGTATGTGATTGCTTCTCGGCTTCAAGGGGGCGTCACTCGACTGAGGAATTTGTTTAGGAGAGGTCCTCGGTAACTATGGGCCGACGGTTATAACCAAGGTTGTCTAGATGCTCCGATGAGGCTAACAGAGTTTAAGGAGCTCTACTTTAAGGAATTTGGTACCGTCATGCGATTTCTCCTTCTACTCTACTGCCTAATACCTTTCAGAGAGATGATTAGTGGATCCCTATTGTGCCATCCCTCGGAAGTTATTGGAGTCGGATGTGAATGAAGTCGAGGAGGAGCTAGTTCCTCATCCTGACGACGGTCGAAGAGCCCAAGTGATTGATTATCTCGTTCAGAAGCCTTACCCTCAATAAGATTTTTCCAGCAGTAACTCTGTGTATTTTGTATTGAAGTGATGTAATGTCAATATTTTGGGCAAGCTCGCCGACTAAACATGTATTGTATTTGCGATAAATGTGATGAATTAATATAAAATTTATGTTTTGGGCAAATTTGTCGATTAAACAAGTGTCTTATATTTTCCACATCTTTGCTCAATAATCTTGAGCCTCTCTTGGCTGATTAGAATTGTACGTTTATATTATCAAGTAAGTGTCCCTCCAGTCCAATATGCCAACGAGATACCATTCTGCCCCACTTTACCCTTTAGGTTGTGTCGTCACACTCCCTTAGGCCTAAATGTGGTAATTGGCGAGGACACACCTAGTGCTGGATGCTCTATCCGATCAGGGTTTTGTTCAACCAAACATTGTTTGGTGACCAATTTAGTCTTGGCCATATTGCCTAAGGATCTCCTGTAGGGCTTTATATATTACTAGGGGGAATGCTAAGAGGTCTTTCATATTTCATAATGAAAACCTGAGGAGGGTTATTTCCCTTCTATAGTGTAATGATCACTGTGCCTGTTACTTGGAAAAGGTGTGTGGGTTATAAAGTTTATACATTAGTTACTTGACATCTTGTAGAATGCGAATTAGTTAATTGATACTCCGTAGAATGCATCTGCCAGACAACTTTTTATTAATGACTAGGAAATGAACTTTCAGTTTCATAATTAAAGATCAAAAGAAGAATCTAGAAATAGAATTTCTTAAGATTGGCTGCATTCCATGCTCAGGGTATCTCTCTGCCTTCCAACATTTCTAAGTGATAGGCTCCCTGCAAATCATCTCTTGTTATCTTGAATGGTCCTTCCCAGTTTGTCCCTAGCTTGCCGTCTGATGGTTTTGCTGCGCTGCCCAGGACTTTCCTCAGGACATAGTCCCCAACTCGAAATGTCCTTGGATTTACCTTTTTGTTATAGTGCCTTGCGAGCTGCTGTTGATAGCTCGCTAGTTTTACCAGGGCCAACTCACGGTGTTCATCGGCTAGGTCGAGCTCAGCAATCAATGCTGCATCATTACTGCCCTGGTCGACAAGGATGGATCTCATTATTGGCAAGCCTTCTTCCAAAGGGATGACTTCTTCCATTCCATACGTCAATGAAAATGGGGTTTCTCCTGTCGCTCGTCGTGGAGTAGTATGGTAGGCCCATAGAATATGTGGTAGCTCATTTACCCATGCGCCTTTGGCTCGCTCTAATCGTTTCTTTAATCCGTTGATCACTGTTTTCTTGGAAGCCTCGGCTTGGCCATTGCTTTGAGGATAGGCTACCGAGCTGAAATGGTGTCTGATTCCATGCTCGTCACAGAAACTCTGAAAGGAGCCGCTCTTGAACTGCATTCCATTATCGGTGATGATGGTTCTGGGGGTGACAAAATAGGTGATTATATTTCTCCATATAAATCTTATCATATCTGCATCTCAGATGATCACTAGGGGTTTCGCCTCGATCCATTTGGTGAAGTAGTCAGTTGCGACCAACATATATTTACGATTACCGGTGGTGGTATAAAGTGGTCCTACGATGTCCATTCCCCATTGGGCGAATGGCCATGGGCTGGAAAGTTATTTTAGGTCGCTAGCAGGTTGGTGGACCATAGGAGCATGAAGTTAGCATTTCATGCACTTGTAAATGTACATCGCAGAGTCCCTTTGCATATATGGCCACCAATAGCCTTCCTTCATTGCTCAGAAAGCCAGAGACCTTTCTCCAATATGGCTTCCACAGATTCCATCATGAAGATCATGTAAAACTTGCTCGACATTCCTCGGGGGAATGCATTGAAGGTAGGGGCCGGAAAAGGATCTCTTATATAGCTTGCCCTCTAGAGATAAGTGAGAGCGAGCAGCTTTGACTCTTATCTGGTGAGCGGTCTTCTTATCATCTAGGAGTGTGACATCCTTTAAATAGTCCCTTAGAGGGTCCATCCAGCTAGGTGATGACTCAATTTGGAGCACCTGCTCCATGCCTAGTGGCTCGCAGTTACGTCTAATGCTTGGATGAGAGAGGAAATCGATGGAGATTGTTCTTTTTAAGTTGAAATCGATTGCTGAACTCAGGGCTGCTAGGGCATCAGCATGGATGTTTTGTCCTCTGGGAAACTGCTGGACATTGACTTCCTCGAAGCTAACCATTAGCCTTTTTTCTAAGGCGAGGTAGGCTTCCATTCTTTCATCTTTTGCATTGTAGTCTCCACTTATCTGATTGAAGACTAATTGAGAATCGCCGAACACCTGTAAATGCTTTGCCCCTAAAGTGTGTGCCTTCTGGAGGCCGACTATTAAAGCTTCGTATTCTGCTTTATTGTTGGAGGCTGTAAATCCAAGCCTGATTCCTTGTTCGAGGATTGTATCCTCTAGAGTAATAAGGAAAATGCCTATTCCTGCCCCCTTTGAGTTGGAGGCTCCATCAATAAATAATTTCCAGACTCCCTCTGTTGTGTGGTTTTCTTCTTGCATTACTGGTTGAGATTGGTCGAGGGGCTGTTCGCCTGTGAATTTGGCTATGAAATCAGAAAGGACCTACCCCTTGATTGCATTCCTTGGTTGAAATTGGATGTCAAATCATCCGAGCTCGACTGACCATTTAGACAGTCTGCCCGACAAATCCGCCTTCCTCAGGATTTCTTTAAGGGGGTACGATGTAAGGATGATAATAGTGTGAGCTTCAAAGTAGTTCTTTAACTTCCTCGAGGTGACTACAAGTGGAAAGGCGAGCTTTTCTAGTGGTAGGTACCGATGCTCCGCCTCTAACAAGGTCCTGCTTGCGTAATAAACGGGGTGCTGGATTCCTGTAATTTTGCACATCACTGCAGAACTAACAGTTTGGCTGGAGACGAAGAGGTATAAGTACAAGGAATCTGTTTCATGTGGTATGACGAGCAGTGGTGGGGAGCTAAGGTAAGCCTTGAGCTCATCCAATGCCCGTGAGCAATCTTGGTTCCATTCTACCATTTTGTTTCCCTTTAGAAGCTGGAAGAAAGGCTTGAACTTCTCGAAGAACATAGAGATAAAGCGGTTCAAGGCAGCGAGCATACCGATGAGCTTTTATATGTCTCGAATTATTTGAGGAGGTCGTACCCTATTTATTGCATCGATCTGGTCTGGGTTAGCCTCGATGCCTTTCATACTAACCAAGTACCCAAGAAATTTTCTAGATTGGCCACTGAAAGAACAATTGCTTGCGTTAAGTTTCATTCGGTACTTCCTGAGGATATCGAAGGTTCTTAATAGGTCCGAGAGGTGGTTTTCTTTCTTCATACTTTTGATGAGCATATCGTCGATGTAGACTTCCATGGTGTTTCCCATTTGGTTCTTGAAGATCTGGGTGACCAGCCGCTGGTAGGTTGCCCCGCATTTTTGAGCCCGAAGGGCATAACCTTGTAAAAGTACAATCTAACGGTGGTGATGAATGTTTTTTTTCCTGGTTTGGAGCGTACAAGGGGATCTGATGATACCCTGAGTATGCGTACAGAAAACTCATTCTCTCATGAGCTGCTGTGGCGTCCACTAGCTGATCAATTTTTAAAGAAGGGAAGCTGTCTTTACGGAACGCCCTATTAAGGTTAGTGAAGTCAATGCAAACTCTCTACTTTTCATTATTCTTGGGAACTACTACTGGGTTGGATAACCATTTGGGGAATTAGACCTCCCGTATGGATCCTGCATCCAACAGTTTTTCAACCTCTTTCTCCATGACTTTTGCCTTCTCGGGTGCAGTTCACCGTGCCTTCTGAGCGATTGGTTTGAAGGTGGGATCGACGTGCAGCTAACGACAATCTATACTAGGATCAATTCCAGGCAGCTCGTATGGTTCCCACGCAAATACATCTATATTGTTCCTTAGCAGAATCATCAAGACCTTCTTTTCCTAATCTGTGAGAGAAGCTCCAATCAAGAAGATCCTGGTATCATCGTAATCTCCAGTTGTGATTTCCTCCAGGTCCTCGATGACACGTTATGAGGGGAGGAGCCCGGTCTCCTCTACTCCGGGCCTTCCATATTTTAATTGCTATTTTGAAGGTATCAGACCTCCTTGTTCTTCAACCTTCTCGCTGGACTTGTCGGCCTTCTTCTCTAGTCTTGGGCGGATGGCTACTATGAAACACCTTCTTACCATCGCTTGATCACCATGGATCTCCATTACTCCTCGCTCGGTCACATATTTGAGCTTCTGATGGTAGGTTGAGGAGACTGCCTTCATTGCGTGCAACCATCCTCTGCCGAGGATAGCCTGGTACGGCGAGTCAATGTCGACCACCAAAAACTCGATCATTTTAGGCAACACGATATTTCCCAAGGGCATAGTCACTTTCCCAGTAAATCCAACTAAAGGGACAGTAGCTTCCTTTAGGTCGGCGATGCTTAACTTTAATTTTATGAATAGGTCGAGGTATATTACCTGGGACGAGCTTCCTTGGTAGATGAGCAACTTGCTGACATCATAGTTAGCTATTCTGAGAGTAATGATCAGAGCATTATGATGTGGGGTTCTTACTCCCACCAGATCTTCCTCTGTAAACACCATATGCTTACTATAGTCGACGTCATCTGCTCGCTGGCATTTTCCTGACAGCGTCATATCTGGATCGATCTGAAAATCTTGCATCACCGTTGTAAGCTTTTTTACCTCCATTCGAGTTGAATTTCCTTGGATCTATTTCACGTCAGATGCCCCATGAATTACTGCGAATTCATGGCCGACATCGTCTTCGAGTACGTTGTCAGGCCTTGCTTCTCAATAGGTAGCAACTTTCTCTGCCTTTTTTTCCACTAATTCGTTCAGATGACCGGACTGGGCTAGCTCTTCGAGGTTGGACTTAAGAGTTTTGCAATGCTCAGTCTTATGTCCCCCCTCTTCATGAAAAGCGTATCTCAGCGCGTTGTTTCTCTTCGAGGGATCTCCTCCCATTTTCCTGGTCCATTTGATGAATGGCCCGTCTTTGATTTTTGTGAGAATTTTGTAAATTTGTTCTCTGATGACGGTGTTGACCGCCTGAAATAATTTTGACACATCATTGTTGCCTCCATTCTTGGAGCTATTCTTGCCCCCATTCTTTCCTCCTTTCTTCTGGTTCTCAGCCTTGTCACTGCCCTTGGCAGTGAGCATAGCTCGATCATTTTCCCCTGTGCTGAGGCGGGTCATATCTTCCACCTTGGCATATTTCTCAATGCGGGCCATTAGGTCGTTGATGGTCATGGCTTCTTTCTTTGTCAGGAATTGGTACAAAAGGGAAGAGCTGGGTAGCCCAATTTTAAAAGAGGCCACCGCCACTTGCTCCGAGCAGTCATCGACCTCGTTAAATAACTCCCTGTACCTCTTAGCGTAGTCTCGGAGGGTCTCTTAAGGCGTCTTTTTCATTGTTAGCAAGTCATCCATCCTTTTGGGATGGGAGCTGCTAGTAATGAAGCATGCCATAAAGAGCTCGGCCAGGGACTTAAAGCTTCTGATGGACCTGTGGGGGAGCCTTTCGAAGCATTTTTTCGCCACGTCATCCAAGCTCGAGGGAAAAATTCGACACATCAGTGCGTCTTGATGGTTTTAGAAGATCATGGCCTGCCTGTACTGCCTGACGTGATTAATGGGATCAGTCTTACCATTATAAATATTGAACCTTGGAATACCAAACTTCTTGGGGGCTTCCTCTTCTTCTATTTCCCTTGAGAAAGGTGATTTCATCTGAGTTTTGAAAGCTCGCCTAGCGAGTTCTCGAGTCAATATGGTACCGTGATGTGCGGGGTGTTGGTCCATCTCCCTTCGGACCAGACTTCGTATGTTCTCGTTATTGCGATCTGGGCTCCTGTGATTGCGAGCTAGTCGCAATTGCTAGAGCAAGTCGTCCTCTGACTCGTTTCCCTCAGCTTTTTGGGATCCGCGCTTGGGGATCCTTCCTCGACTGCGAGACTTGCTCGCCTGAGGGCAAGGCGTGCAATATGGACGTCTCTTGGTGCCACGATAGAGTTCTCTCTCCATTCTTTCTAATATTCTTTTGAGGCGAGCATTCTCAGCTTCGTGCTTGGGAGAAGACTCCCTCTGCTCGCGGAGCCTCACCTCGTATGCATCAATCAGCTTGGATATCTGTATGGACCTCGCTGGACCTTGGCTTTCTTCTGAGGCTGGCCTTTCTAAGCGAGCCCTCTGATCTGAACGTCGAACATCAGATCTAATCCTGCGAGGAGCAGGTGGTTCTTGGATATATCTTGCTTGGGGATCGTTACTACTGTGACCAGACATTTCGAACTCTTTGTTGGTGTGGGATTTCTCAGGGAAGATAAACGGTTCCCACAGACGGCGCTAATTGTGGTGACAATTATTATTCAACACAAAGAGTTAAGAGAATCATAATCACCAGGCAGAATGAGGAATACAAGATGCCAATCACACGACAAGAGATGTACGTGGTTCAGCAAGAATGCCTACGTCCACGGTGGTGTAGTCAGTATTATTTCTATATACTCCGAAGAGCGATTACAGAGAATACAGTGCGTGTCCTATTCCCCGGACCTAGGGTTTATTATATACACGTCCATTTTTAGGGAGTGGGGGTGTTGGACTCCCCCACGTTTTCCATCTTCTCCTAGAACACCTCGTAACAAGAACATGGGAGAAGACTAAGTCATAAGCGAATTTAATTGTTAAGAAATGAGGGGTTTGGACTTTGGGCCGCTTTAACCGGGCAACTCGCCGAGGCCCGTTATTCTAATTCCAGGTACCCACACATAGATTTGTTATGGAGAGACAATATTATTTCCACAAAGTGGTGCGGTGACTCAAATTCTTCAAACAACTTAGAAGATGAATCAAATAGTAGGGATTTTAGCACGGCTAACTCTTTATGTGGAATAATTTCATTCTAAGAGATGATATCAGGAATTAATAAAGTATCCCACATCCTAGAGGTGGATGAGGACATAGGGTTTCTGATCTTCCCAAAATCTATAAATCATATGACTCAGTCAGGGCGATACTATAAAGACCTGATTCTTTTATCAGTAAGCATGCATATTAATAGAGAGAAAAGAATTTTCTAAAGAACTCCCTCTGCTAAAAATGTCGGTCTAAGAAAGTAAAATCCTTGAACAACTCAAGAACACCCAAGCCAACATCATTTTATGGGGACTTTTCATATCCTCCAAGTTTCATACAAATTCTTTGATCAAGCTCCTCAAAAGACCCACAATTCCTCCTATTATTACACCTGAAGAAGCCATCCATATGGTTGGATATAGGATCACGACGAGGCCCATCTCCTTTGCCGATGAAGAAATTCTTAAGATTGTTCCTCATTACAATGACGCTCTCAAGATCTCGGTAGAAGTCATAGGACAAACGATTATGCTGGAACTTATTGATAATATGTCCTATTTGAATGTCTTCCCATTAAGAAATATCAATGCTATGGGGATAAAAGTAAGTGATATTACCCCCACTTCCATCGCCGCACACTCCTACAATAACACCTATTGAGAAGTTATGGGTTAAATAAATTTCACACTAGGGGTTGCCCATATATCCCCCAAATCAAGTTTCTGGTCATCGATATACATGCTATTTCAAAATTATCTTTGGTCATGCTTTACTTCATACTATAAGAGGTGTGTTCTTATCTCTCCATCAGAAGGTGAAATTCTTTGCAAAAAATTTGCTCATCACTATCAGTGGGAATGATGACAATTGTGATGGCATTAGCATAAATAACGATGTTTTGGAAATCTAGAATGGTGCTAATGACATGCTCCTCTCAGGTTTCAATACTGATCCCTACCTTCCCATAAGGGGATAACTTCAAACACATAGTATACCTAGAGCACAACCCTTATGGTAACGTCAATGTGATCCATATGTTCAAGAATATGCATTTCATGTCCTAAATGGGGTTAGGTCACCATCAATAAGGGATTTTTGAACTAATGGTTTTGAAAGAAGATTTTACCCTATGATCTGGCTTCCCAACAATCACCAGTTGAACTTATGGCCCTTTGCCATCCCTATCGAAAAAGTGTGATAAAAAGAATAAATGACCATCTCAGAAGACTCCTTAAATGGGCAATTTACCAAGGAAGGTGAGGATTTCCCCTTTTGCGATTTTCTCAAACTGTGGTACAATTTCGTTGAGATGAAATTGAAACCCAGACACGATCACCTGTACTGAAGACCCAAAGCACGAGGTGAAATCCCTGACCATCAAATATGAAAAATCTATCTCTTTAACCATTAAAAGCACTAAATGTTTTTAGAGCAGTGACATCGATGAGTCATTTGGTTTTTGCACACTAGGGCTGGATCTATTTATGATCCACTCCAAGGATGAAAAGTCTTACCTATCTATATAGATCATTCTTGTTGAAAATCCACTCCGCAACTGGCATAGTATTCCTGCCAACCTAGCCTTACCCATCTTTAACCCTACTGTTTACCCTCTGCAAAATGAACCTATATATGTTCCTCCTTTTTCTGTTATTGATATCAATGTAAATGAGGCATCTTTTGATGAGGTTCTCAATCTTGTATTTCTAGAAAATGTTTCTAATGAAATGCATGAAGATTTTGAGTATATTGATATGCCTTATATTAATTGCATTGATTGTAATTAAACAATAGATGGAGATGCTCTAATAAATGAACAATTCTTAACTAATCTCAATAAGAAAAAAAATTAAATAACGTAATTGCATTCAAACTAATGATGATGAGACTATTATTATTAATCTTGATTCTAGTAGAAATCCACACGAGCTTAGGGTGTGTCCACCCTCAATGATTATAATCTGTTGCAATACGAAGAACTCTTAAAAGAATTCTTGGACTTCTTCACACGGTCCTGCAAAGGCATGCCTGAAATTTCTTCATCGATTGTGTAATATAAAATTCCAACTATAAAGCACTACTATCAAGTAGAAATTAAGAAAGATTCAAATTTAATGGTCCTTCAAATTTAAAGATGAAGTGGTCAAATAGTTGAGCGTGGGATTGATCCATGTGGTCGAATATCCTACATGGATCACTAACATTATCTCTATTCTAAAATCGGGAGGAATATTCTGCATGTGCGTTGACTATCGGGATCTGAATAAAACATCTCCAAATGACGATTAACCTTTAACTAACATCAACATGATTATTGATAACACTTTCGGTTATAGACTAGTCATTTATTGATTTTTTTTTTGGTACAACCAAATCAAGATGCATCCTGACCATCAAGAGAAGACTACTTTTATCATCTCATGGGGAAACTTTTGCTATATTGACGTACCTTTTGATCTAAAAAATATTGGAGCTACCTACCATATGACATCTACAATCAGTTTGCATGATCTTATCCATAAAGAGGTCGAAGTCTATGTTGACGATATGATCATCAAGTACAAAACTTGAGAAGTTCATATCTCTTCCTTGAGGAAATTCTTTGAGTAAATTTAGTAATATCAGATGAGTCTCAATCCGTAAATATGCATCTTCGGCATGACAAAAGGAAAACTCCGTAATTTCATGGTCAGTGAGAGAGGGATCAAAGCAGACCCTGCCAAACTTAAAGCAATTCTTAAAATTTCATCACCTCGAATGAAGAAAGAAGTTTGCGACTTCCTAGTCAAACTCCATTACATCAATCGGTTCATCAGTAAATGGAACTCCATATGCAAACCTATCTTCAAACTTCTTTGGAAGGATTTACCCAATGTTTGGAATGAGGCATGCCAAGAAGTCTTTGACAAGATCAAGCCGTACCTTATCCAATCACTGATGCTCATGCCACCACAACAAGGTCTTCCCTTACTTTTATACCTCATTGACACCAAAAAAGGGGCTACGATAACCTAGTGCATCAAAGAGTCGCACAGAGAAAAAGATATTTAATACATTAGTCGAAAGCTAACAGGGTATGAAGTGAACTACTCTACATTAGAGAAGGCGCTTATCGCCTTTGTTTGTGTCACTCAAAAGCTATGGAATTACATGCTTGCATTCCCCATCAAGTTGGTGTCCCGAATGGATCCCATGAAATACCTATTAGAAAATCCTACTTTATCCAGTCACATGGCTCGTTACTTGATGTTACTGGATGAATTCATGATCGCACATGTCATTGAGAAATCCATGAAAGAAAGAACCATTTCAGACTATCAACAATCCTATGGGAGAAGACTATGTATGGATTTTCAAGTTAATGAATAAAGATATTCTTTATACTTCTAATGAAGAGTTTCAGTGGAGTATATTCTTTGATAAAGCTGCTAACAAGAAGGGATATGGCATTGGGATACTCCGAATCTCCTCTAATGATTCTCACACTCCCATCACCATCATGTTGGACTTTCCTTACAATAACAACATGACAGAGTATGAGCCATGCATTGTAGCTCTCAAAAGTTCCATCGAGAAAGGAATCATATGCATCGATATTTATGGAGACTCAAGTTTCATCATGGGAAAATTCCTCTGAGAGTAGAAAGTTAAAAAATAGAAAATCCAACCCTTTTATTCTCACCTTAAAGATCTCACCTCCTAATTTTTTGGTATTACCTTCCATTACCTTCCCCGCTCAATAAATAACTCTATTGAAGCATTGGCAACCTTGGCCTCCATAGTCAATATGTCCTACGGAATAACAATGGCTTCCTTTATAGTCCAAAAGCAGTCTTCAGCCATTCACTGCTACCACGCCGAACTCACAACATAAGTAGATCTAGATATAGTTGGACTTTGGTATTACGATATTTGGGGCATCATCAATCATGGTAAATATCCCTTCGAGGCTACTAAGAAATATCGCATGACTCTTCACAGGCTTGCTGCTCCGTACATCATCTACGATAATTATCTTTTTAAAAGATATTTCAACAACACACATTTACAATGCATAAAAGGGGCTGGTATCCAAGACATGATAAAAAAAATCCTTAGCAGGGATTGCAGGTTCCATATGAATGGTCATATGCTTGCAAGAAAGATCATCCATTAGGGATATTACTGGATCACCATGGTCCAAGACTACATTTCTTATGTCAGCAGGTGCCTTAAATGCCAACAATATGCTAATTTACAGCACTTTCCTCCTCGAGAGTTATATAACATGACTTCACCTTACCCTTCTTAACTTGGGGAATTACCATCATTGGGAAAGTAACTCCCAAAGCATCAAACGGACATAAATTCATAATGTTTACCATTGATTATTTCACCAAATGGGTTAAAGCCGAATCATGTGCGGTGTTAAATGAGAAGAAAATGGTTAAGTTCATTAGAAATAACATCATCTGCCATTACAGAGTTCCTCATCAGTTGGTATCAGATAATGGGCTCCATTTTGAAGATGAATGTAATACCCCATACTTTTATGGATAACTTAAATTTCATAAATGGGTGTAATTTGGAAATTTGGGAAATTTTTGAGAAAAATAGCTTTTGGAGTTTATGCAGGCTAGATGATTTTCGATGTATGCTACATTAACTCTTAGGATTAAGTGAATAAATTGGACCATTTAAATTACATGTCGCAGTTGGGTAAAGCGACAAAGGATAATATTTTTTATTTGGAAAACCCGCATTGAGATGTATTGGGTTTAATTAGTGGTTTGCGGTCAAGTACCTCAGATTGATATTTCGAGTGTGCGGTTGGTTTCGGAATGGCCAAGATAGTCAGAATAGAGTATGCGGGAGTAGTGTTTGGATTCCAAGAATTTTTGGATCAGCAGGGAGTCGTAATTGAGTAAACGAGTCATTTTTGGGTTTTAAAGGGATAAACACTTATTCTCTCCTATATAAGGTAAGAGAGAGTGGGAGAACAGAAAGAAACAGAGAAAAGAGAGAGGAGATGAAAGGAAGAGAGAAAAGAGGAAGAAAAGGGTGATTCCAGCCAAACTCCGTGGGATTCATTTCGAGGTCGTCAGTTTTTATCCATGAGGCAAGTGTTTACTTGCTTTATTTAATTTAGTGTGTATACCTCATATCATAATTGATAATTTATAAATTTTTGGGTTGAAACCCTTAAAGTAAATTTGGGAAAACTTGATTAAGAGTTTACAAATTGATGAATTGTAAACTGTAAGTGATTTCTAGTGTTAAAACGTTGTTAATGGAGTGTAAAACTGAATTGAAATGGGAGAAATGTCAAATTAGGATTTTTATGGTTTAAAAGGTTTAAACTTGAGAGAAATGGTTTAATACCACAAATTTATTGAATTATTAGTTGTAAATCAGTGTTAGGGTAATAATAGGGTTGTTGGTTTAGATTAGAAACCCTTAAAATGGAACTTGGGTTGATTTTTGGGTATTTTGGAGATTAAAAAATCACCCAAACAGTGCCCCCCGAATAAGTCGAATCGATTCGGCTAAGGGGATCTATAGGGCTGCCATAGGCCGAATCGATTCGGATTTAGACCCACTCGATTATCCTTTAAGGACCTGCTTGCAGTACACTTTCCGGATGTATTCGAATTGGGGGCCGAATCGATTCTCCCACCCGAATCAATTCGCAATAAGGGCGAATTGATTCGCTTTAGCAAGATTTGTTTGTTTTCTTCCTTTAAGAGTATGGGAAGTTAAATTTGAATTTAGGATTTTATATGGGGGATCCTAGTTATGATATCGGGACTCCTAAATGATGGTTTTGAGGGTAAGTAAAGCTCTAGATAAAAGAGAAAACCTTGGATTGGTGTGGGGCATAATCCGGGGAATGGACCTAGTAAATGTTCAGGATGGACAACATTTGAGAGAAAGTTCTTCTGCCGTCAGGCATAGGCATTTACATTATTCGAGTGTATGTGATTTGAATACATCCGAGTAAATCCTAGGACGCGATATTAGGAATTAGTATCTTCGGCATTAGATGTGTGTAAATCCTTAAACGTGATTAAGGTGCGAGCCATACATTGAGTGAGGAAATACTTTTGGGATGAGTATTGTGAGTGTACGAATACTTAAATGTTATTATTAGTGAGAATCTTTGGGATTATTGACCATCGTTATGTGTGATTGGCAATTATGTCCATTTATATTTGAGGAACGATGTAGAATATATATATACAATGTGATTACAGTATATATATATATATATATATATATATATATATATATATATATATATAAATAATATGATACGTATATGTATATATATCTATGTGTGGATGGTATATATATATATATATATATATATATATATATTTATGTGAAGCATACCCCCTCTAGTGCTATCATAGGAATTTGGGCGATGTGGGTGAAGCTCCTCAAGCAGGGAGCGTCCATAGTTATATTGTGTGATTTTTATATGGGGTGAGACGTGGTGGGTATGTTTCGTCTCATTCTCAGGGAGGAACTATGACCGCTTTCCATACATTGTGATTTGGTTTTTACCATGTCGGTGTTATTTAGTCCGACCCCTGGTACCTAGGATGGTATGTGAGTAATGCCCTGGAACATGATAGCATTGAGAGACCACATCCTCGGGTTATAGCTCGATGGGATGGTTATTATAATTGTGTGTATAGTATAATACCTTTGTCTGAGAACAAGATATTATATATCTCTAATTGGAGTAAAGAGATAAAATGAATAAAGATAATTCTCATTCCGAGAGATTTATTCGGACTTATATCATGATATGTGTATGAAAGTGAGTATGATAAAATAGATAATTATATGAGCATGTATATATACATTGTGTACAGATGGCCTAATGGATCTCGACGATCGACACTGCCAAGTAGTAGTGTATCAGGGGGGTTCCTTGTTTGGATTTCGCTTCGCGTGAACCCCATGCACGAATATGGGACAGTGTTGAGAGTGGGTAGAAGTTTAGCCCTTAGTACTCGAATCAATTTAGGAATTCTAGAGTTTTGATGGAACGGATTAGTTAGGCAGGGTATTGGATGAGGTTATTTAATAGGAATGCGATAGCTGTGCACTATTAGTGAGATACTAATTTAAATATGAGATAAAATATATTTTTCATAAATAAAGCATTTATGCACTTGCAAAATATTTTCACAACTCGGGCTCTGACCCGTTTATCTCCTTTTCCCCTTTCTTGCTATATATTATATATATTTAGGTGTCCAGACACAGGGATGCCTGGATGATGATTCCTTCGAGTCATGCGTGTACTGCAGCAGCTGTGGATGCATGCAGGTTTACTGTACACGCTTCTATCCTTGTAATCTATCTAAGTTCTACTGTATAAATATTCGGGCTCATAACCCAACTGCATTTATTTATTCTTTCACCGCCTTTTATGTGGAATTCAATTGAGTTGTATTATTGTTAAACCGAGTGTTCGGTTATTGTTTTTAATTTCATTTTCAGTCTTATATATAGACTGTGTGGATGTTTTATTTGAATGGTTTGTTTAAAAAGATTAGTTAATTAAAATTTGGACACCAGCCTAGTAGGTTATTAGTAATTAATTTGGTTTTCGACAGTGATGCTAAGAATGAACCATATGCAACTTCTATTTTAATTTGGTACATGAGTGATCACCCGGTATTTTATTAGGCGTGGTGTCACAAATGGTATCAGAGCATCAGGTTCTAGTGTCCTTGGGAATCTGTGCGGACGTACTACGCTTTTAGCGTTACTTTTGATATGATATAGAGCCTTAGGATTAGGATTGTTGATTCCTTTTGTGAGATTTTGTTCTCCTGCCATTTGATAAGATTATAGTAATATTTTACGCCCTCATTCGAGATTCGTGTGTTGATCGATGAAGGACGACCGCAGAAGTCCATTGCAAGGGTAGCAGAAGGCGGGACTTATTTGGAGCGATTAGTTGAAGTCGGAGACTAGGACCGCAGTGGAGGTTACTCTCCTTGTGGCATTTGTCATGGATGGTTGCAACGACTACTAAAGAATAGTAGTTATGAGTATCCAAGTACCACTATAGTAGAGAGTGGTGCTAAACATGAATTACACAGTGAAGTAAATTGGGAAAAATGAGGTCTTCGATAAGGACCATACCTTGGAGTTAAGTTATACAGAGTAAGTGTAATGTGATTCAGTGGAAGTGAAAGGCTCAGAAGCTTTGGCTTAGAGCAGGGTGTGGAAATACCCATATGTAAAAATTTGAGGAAAATTTTTCACTCATGGGAGCAATATTGACATGGTGGGAACGGTGGTCACCATATTCGGGGGAGAAGGACGTGTTGCTCGTAGAGAAATCTCATGGAAGGTTTTAATTGCAAATTCCTTTAGTTGGTTAGGAAGGTAAAGAATACAGTTTTGGATTATTCACATAAGGATCGACCAGAGACCGACAGTGAATAAAGAGTGATATGGAAAAGTGAACCCTATCCCGAAGTAAGGTAGGTACAATGAAGGGAGAGTCCTTCAGAAGAATGATAGGCTCACTAACTAATGTATAGTACAATGAAGAATTTGTGTTCATGGAACCCCATTGGTGGACATCCTCCCGGGGAATTCTTTGATCTAGGGCTGCTGAGACCGGTGGTGGAGTTTCCTTTTAATGAAGAAGTTAAGGGAACTATGAAGGCAATTTTCAGGATCGAAACTAAAGAGACTGAGAGATTAATGACCTTAACTTAGTCACAAAGGACAAAAATGGGGAAATCTACTGAGGTGGAGCATATGTGGTTAGTCCTTTCCAGGTAGGAGTTGAAGGACAAGAATGGAGTGCCGAAATATAACATTGATTAAATTAGTTTTTAGGTCCAGCTAGGACAAGTGTATTATGTATGAGAACTAATTGGAGCAGTCTGGGAGAGTGGTGAAGTTATCATTGTGAGTTTTGCCTCAAATGAAGGAGGTATGTTTTGTGTGGCTGCATAGCATCACAGAAATTCTGTTAGCCCTAGATTCGTGTGTGATTCGAGATTTGTGATGGTATCGATAACATTATATAGTGTATATTTACATGTTTTTCCATGATAGCGGGGATCTATTTTCCTTCATTCGGTGTGGAAAGCGGGTGTTAGTATTTTGAGTTTATGTTAGGTTTGTATTGATCATTTTGTGTGTATTAAACGAGTATGGTGTTATTTTGAGTATAATATATTCTTCGTTGATCGGAGCGATAGCAGGCTAATGATTGCAAGACTATCGGTCCACAGTTACAGGGTGGAACAGTTTGTTATTGCAATATCTCACCTGGATACAGGTTGAGTTCGCCTCTATTATATGTATAGATGGACCTTCGGTGATCAGATGTTTCATTATCGTGATACGAGTTCATGTCGACCTTATAGATATGATTTAAGGTATGCAGGGTTTATTGTTGAGCTGTGAGTTTAAGCTCATTAATGTTTGTGCTAAGGACTTAGTGCTAGTACGAGCGCTTGGTGGTGTGGCTCCTGGAAAGGAATAGGAGTTCATACCACATTTTGTTGAAAGAGAGGATACGGTTATCCCGGTAACATATTAAAGCTAACGGACCTCCACAACCGACAAAGTTAGTAATAGTGTATAGGAGGGGTTCCTTATTTGTATTTCTCTTGCAAGATGCCCCACGGATGAACCTTAACGACGTCGAGAGTGGATAGATATTATGAGATGCAAGGATATTATTTTTTATGATAAGTCACATAGTGTGAAGAAAACACTATATACTGAGAGTCGTGTGATGATGGTATGTTTATGGAAATAGAAGTGTGATGGAAAAAGCACTGAAATGGTTCTCTCACCGCAAGTATCTGGGTGAGACATGAGTTAAAAAATTTATTTGGGGCTAATAGCCAGGCCTTGGATGAAAAGACAAATTTTTGAGGTAGTTTGTTTTGGTGTATGATGTTCGTAATATATTAGAAGTCAGTTGGTGCCTCGATTAGTTTCCATTTCGCCAAGGTGGAAGGATAGAGTGGTAGAAGAGTGTTAGTAGGTTAGTGAGGTAGAACTTAGGATGTCTCGCTGATGTGCCTTAGGCCATTATATCTCGATGATCGACGACGTGAGGGAGTAGTGTAATGGGAGAGTTCCTTGTTTGAATTTCGCTTTGCGAGACGTCCCACGCATGAAACCAAGGAAATGTCGGGAGTTGAGAAAGGTCTTGGGCACTAGGGACACAATTTAGGATAGTACTCATTTCACGTGGGTAGGAAAACACATCGATCGTAGGATTATTAGGAAGTAAGTTCATCAGAATTAGTAGCGCCACCGTAAGGAGTTAGTTGTGAGTTAACCACCAGAAGATTAGTGGATTAACTTTGAAGAAGGATTGGATTTCCAAGTATAGGAAGAATTTAATTTTGCGGGTTAGGAAAACCCATGTGTGAGTATTACGCCGAGGAAATAAGACCCATTGTTTAGAGAGAGTGTACGTGTTGGACATTTACAATAGTTGTGCAGAGAAGCACGGGTTATAAGGTGTGTGGGCACGCTGGTAAGTTGGTTTTATATACCGCCTAATATAGAAGGGGCTTAGTATATAAAACGAAAGATTATGCCGTGAGGAAGTCATAAATGGATTTGGAATGTGTTGGATGGAATGTCGTAAGAGGTACGCGATAATCCAATTGTATAGGGAAATTAGAAGTAGCATGCCCAAGATAACCGATGAGACTAATGGGAATATTTAAGTGTTAGAGTAATTTTCTTTTTGAGGGAAATTAGATATCCTGACGTAGATGAGCGGACGCTTAGAATCGTGATTCTCCGGTGAGATTTAGACATTAGAGCGGCCTCTATAGTCTCGTTTTCTCTATATGGGATACTAGAAAATGACAGGTACGATGTGACATTATTAGAGTCACCTTACGAAGGGGTAGTGCTGTAGCACATGAGGATTTAGTATAAACCTTAAGATAGGTGGGTACCGAGTGAGTGTATGGTTGAGGTGTGATTAGCGATCCTAGGTTGGTAGTACCGGTCGTATCCAAATTTCGCGGGAGAAATTTCGTTGTAGGGGGGGGGGGGGGGAGTATGTAATACCCCGTACTTTTATGGATAATTTAAATTTCATGAATGGGTGTAATTTGGAAATTTTGGATATTTTTGAGAAAAATAAATTTTGGAGTTTATGCGGGCTAGATGATTTCCGATGTATGCTACATTCACTCTTGGTATTAAGTAAATAAATTGGACCATTTTAATTGCATGTCGTAGTTGGGTAAAGCGACAAAGGATAATATTTTATTTGGAAAACCCGCATTGAGATGTATTGGGTTTAATTAGTGGTTTGCGGTCAAGTACCTCGGATGAAGATTTTGAGTGTGTGGTTGGTTTCGAAATGGTCGAGATAGTCAGAGTAGAGTATCCGAGAGTAGTGTTTACATTTCTGGAATTTTTGGATCAGTAGGGAATCGTAATTGAGTAAACGAGTCATTTTTGGGTTTTAAAGGGATAAACCCTTATTCCCTCCTATATAAGGCAAGATAGAGTGGGAGAAAGGAAAGAAAAATAGAAAAGAGAGATGAGGGGAAAGGAATAGAGAAAAGAGGAAGAAAAGGGAGATTTCGACCAAACTTTGCGCGATTCGACTCGAGGTCGTCGGATTTTATCCATGAGGCAAGTGTTTACTTGCTTTATTTAATTTAGTGTGTATACCTCATATCATAATTGGTAAATTATAAAATTTTGGGTTAGAACCCTTAAAGTAAATTTGGGAAAACTTGATTAAGAGCTTACAAATTGATGTATTGTAAACTCTAAGGGATTTCTAGTGTTAAAACCTTGTTAATGGAGTGTAAAACTGAATTGAAATGGGAGAAATGTCAAATTAGGATTTTTATGGTTTAAAAGGTTTAAACATACGAGAAATGATTTAATACCACAAATTTATTGAAGTATTATTTGTAAATCAGTGTTAGGGTGATAATAGGGTTGCTGGTTGAGATTAGAAACAAATAAAATGGAGCTTGGGTTGATTTTTGGTTATTTTGGAGATTGAAAAATCACCCAAACAGTGCCCCTCGAACAGGCCGAATCGATTCGATCTAGGCCGAATCGATTTGGCTAAGGGGATCTGTAAGGCTACCTTAGGCCGAATCGAGTCGGATTTAGACCGAATCGATTCGCTTTTAAGGGCCTTCTTGTAGAACGCTTTTCGAATCGATTCGGATTGGGGGCCGAATCGATTCGCCCACCCGAATCGATTCACAATAAGGGCAAATCGATTCTCTTTGGCCATATTTGTTAGTTTTCATCCTTTAAGATTATGGGAAGTCAAATTTCCATTTAGGATTTTGTATGGAGGATCCTAATTATGATATCGGGACTCCTAAATGATGGTTTTGAGGGTAAATAAACCTCTAGATGAAAGAGAAAACCTTAGATTGGTGTAGGGCATAATCCGGAGAATGGACCTAGTAAACTTTTGGGATGGACAACATTTGAGAGAGAGTTCTTCTGCCGTCGGGCATAGGTATTTACGTTATTCGTGTGTATGTGAGCTGAATACATCCGAGTAAATCCTAGGACGTGATTACTAGAAATTAGTATCTTTAGGATTATATGTGTGTAAATACTTAAACGTGATTAAGGTGCGACTCATACGTTGAGTGAGGAAATACTTTTGGGATGAGTATTGTGAGTGCGAATACTTAAATGTTATTATTAGTTAGATTCTTTGGGATTATTAGCCATCGTTATGTGTGATTGGCAATTATGGCCATTTATATTTGAGGAACGATGTAGAATATATATATACAATGTGATTCTAGTATATATATATATATATAAATAATATGATACGGATATGTATATATATCTATGTGTGGATTTATATATATATATATATATATTTATGTGAAGCATACCCCCTCTAGTGCTATCATGGGAAGTTGTGCGATGTGGGTGAGGTCCCTGGCTTGAGGAGCAGGGAGCGTATAGTCCCTAAGTCATAGCGTCCATGGTTATATTTTGTGATTTTTATTAGGGGTGAGACGTGGTGGATATGTTTCGTCTTATTCGTAGGGAGGAACTATGACCCAACTTCATTTATTTATTCTTTCACCACCTTTTATACGGAATTCGATTGAGTTGTATTATTGTTAAACCGAGTGTTCAGTTATTTTTATTTATTTCATTTTCGATCTTATATATAAACTGTGTGGATGTTTTATTTGAATGGTTGGTTTAAAAAGATTAGTTAATTAATTTGGTTTAATTAGTAATTAATTTGGTTTTCGACAGTGATGTTATGAATGAACCATATGCAACTCCTATTTTAATTTGGTACATGAGTGATCGCCCAGTACTTTATTAGGCGGGGTGTCACAATGAAGTAACATACATAGCTGATGAGTATGGGATTTAAAGGCACAAGACCTCTCCCGCTTGATCGCAAACCAATGGGGCTATCGAACTTGCTAATAAAATTATCAAATCCATAATCCGTAAAATTATTGAAAGATGCAGAGATTGGGTAGATCGGATCCTATATGCCCTCTGGAGCTTCTGCAACTTTATCATAACACCCATTGGATCTACCCTTACTCGGTATATGGCATGGAAACAATACTACCCATCGAACTTGAAATACCCTCTTTACGGGTCATACTCAAAAGTCATGATAGAAAAGTCACTATGACGAACTCAAAATTTTGAATTAAAGAGGACTAAAGGATCTATACCATATACAAGCGTACCACGACCGCATTGCTTGACCATTCAACAAGAAAGTCAAAAATCACATTGTACGAGAAGGATATCTCTCTCTCAAAGAAATTATAGAACCCATTTGGGAACCGAGAGGGAAATCCAAGCCTAACTAGAGCGGGCCATACCTTGTGAAGAATTCTGACAGGTAGCTCCGCTATGCTCACAGACCTTGATAGAGAAGATATGGTGCATCCAATCAACTTGGATCGTCTTAAGAAAATCTGCCCTTAATCGAACTCTCATTGCGCTATGACTCTTCTCTTCTCCCATTTATTCTTAAAAAACTCCTCTCTCCTCTTTTTTAGAACTACGTAGAACCTAATCCTCTCAAATTTCCTTTTCAAAAGAGAAAACTTAAAAATAATTTATAAACGCCCGCAAAGGTAGTAGGAATCCCATAAAGTCATTTTGGGCATGGTCCTTTCTTTTTCAAAAAATGTTATTGTTTTCTTCACCGAGAACATTAGCCTCTCTTATCATTTAAATGAACACAAGGATTATGAATGCCTTAGCAATCAATATAGATAATTAAAAAAAGATTCTTCAAAAGGCACAACGAAATATGTCAAAGCATCACTTCATTCTTTTATTCAAAACACAACAATTACATATATTACCAGTGATAAGGAAGTCCCAAAATACCTTCATATCCATATTAGCCTTATAGCCTAACACACCCAAACAAAAGTACTCCTACTTCTAAACTTGACCAATACCTTCAAAAAACCCACCTCAACTACCGGATGGGTCCGCCTCATTATCATGACCAGTTCCTCAAGGACACCAAGAATCCCAATCCTAATACCATTTCCTTATGCGCTCCATGTAACATTATGCATTGATCGTATTAGACAAAATCATAACACCCTCCTCCTAAGCATAAAAATTACAAGCCACCTCTACCTAGTTTCCTCAACAAAGATCTTCATTACCACATTTGCCACATTCCAACAAAATCAGGAGTGATTTGGGGGTTGGGTTTAGAAATGGAACTGGAAAATAAATATATATATTGCAGAAATAAAACATATTTAAGATAGTGGCATGCCTTAACATTATATGGTATGTAATTAAAAGTTCTTA
>OX422209.1:192363546-192531046 GCA_949130495.1 Sambucus nigra
TTCCTCTGATGATAAAAAGGACTTTGAAAGGTGGGAGAAGTCAAATCGCATGTGTTTGATGATCATAAAGAAGGCCATTCCAGAAGCATTCAGGGGCACAATATCGGAAACGGTAAAGACAACCAAAGAGTTCCTAGAAGAAATTACGAACAGATTTATTAAAAATGAAAAGAATGAAACAAGTACACTTTTGGCAAGTCTCATCTCAATGAAATATAAATGTAATGGGAACATTAGGGAGTACATTATGAAAATTTCTCATCTCGCTTCAAAGTTAAGAGCACTTAAGCTTGATCTTTCTGAGGATTTGCTTGTGCATTTGGTTCTGATATCTCTTCCCACACAATTCAGTCAATTTAAGGTGAGCTACAACTGCCCAAAGGAGACTTGGTCTCTTAATGAGCTCATATCACATTGTGTGCAAGAAGAGGAAAGACTGAAGCAAGATAAGACAGAAAGTGCTCATTTGGATAGTACTTCCAAGGACAAGGGGAAGAAAAGAAAGAAGGATAAAGAAGCTGCAGTGGTTCAATATCCAAAGAAACAACATAAAGAAAAAACTGTTGATGGTTGTTTCTTCTGTGGAGCTGCGGGACATAGGAAGAAGCAATGTACCAATTATCATACTTGGCGTGTCAAGAAAGGTACACTTCTTAACCTAGTTTGTTCTGAGGTTAATTTGACTTCGGTACCTAAACACACTTGGTGGATAGATTCTGGTGCAACCACTCACATCAGCGTGTCTATAAAGGGTTGCCTGAGTTGCCGAAATCCAAATGATGGTGAAAGATACATTTTTGTGGGCGATGGTAAGAAGGTTGAAGTTGAAGCAATTGGGATATTTAGGTTATTATTGAAGTCTAGTACTTATTTGAATTTGAATGAGACATTTATCGTACCTTCATTTAGACGAAATTTGGTTTCTATTTCTGTATTGGATAAATTTGGTTATACTTGTTCCTTTAGAAATAATAAATTTAATCTTCTTCATAATTCAAATTTGGTTGGTACTGGTTCTTTATCTTATGTAGATAACCTTTATATGCTTGATACTATTGCTTCATATCATGAAACCTTGCAATTAAGTACTCGAGGTATTAAAAGAAAATTAACCAATGAGAATTTTGCATCATTATGGCATAAGAGATTAGGTCACATCTCCCAAAGGAGAATTAAAAGACTTGTGTCAGATGGAATTCTAGATTCCCTTGATTTTTCAGATTTTAAAATTTGTAAAAATTGCATAAAGGGAAAACAGACAAACATAAGGAGATCTGGTGCTAATAGGGCTACAGACGTCTTAAAACTGATACATACACATATTTGTGGCCCATTCCCTACGGTTTCATGGAACGGTCAACAATATTTTATCACATTCATAGACGATTTTTCACGTTATGGCTACCTTTATCTCATCCATGAAAAGTCCCAATCTCTGGACGTGTTCAAGTCATTCAAGGGTGAAGTTGAAAATCAACTCAGCAAAAGAAATAAAAGCATCAGATCTGATCGTGGTGGTGAATACTATGGTAGGTATGACGGGTCAGGTGAACAACGCCCAGGACCATTTGCTAAATTCCTAGAGGAGTGCGGTATCGTCCCGCAGTACACCATGCCAGGTTCTCCAAGCATGAACGGTGTTGCTAAAAGGCGAAACAGAACGCTTAAAGACATGGTGATGAGTATGATCAGTTACGCTAACTTACCAGATTTACTCTGGGGTGAAGCATTAAAGACTGCATTATATATCCTTAACAGAGTACCAACTAAAGAAACTGGATTCCAAAACAGTTAGTTGCTATTTTGTTGGATACTCGGAAAGATCTAGGGGTTACAAATTTTATGATCTTACTACTAAAATAATTTTTGAGACTGGAAATGCCCGGTTCTGTGAGGATGTTGAGTTTGCCGAGGGGGATAAGGTTAAGGATTTTGGTTTTGAAATCCAATTTCAAGAAGCATATCCTAATCAAACAATATCCAAGAATCTCCCATTCTAGAAGAACAAACTCTACCACCTCCAGAACCTATGTCATTAAGGAGATCCACTAGAGAAAGAAGAAGTGTTATGCCAGATGATTACATTGTATTTATCCAAGAACATGAGTTTGACATTGGTGCGGTGGAAGATGATCTGATCACCTTTCGTCAAGCCATGGAAAGTTCTAAATCTCAAGAGTGGATTGATGCCATGAATGAGGAGATAAAGTCCATGAAGGATAATGACGTTTGGGATCTTGTCCCATTACCTGAAGGTAAAAAAAACCATTGGTTGCAAATGGATATTTAAAACTAAGAGGGATTCGAAAGGTGATGTGGAGAGATACAAAGTCCGTCTTGTCGCTAAAGGCTTTACACAGGAAAAAAGGCATCGATTATAAAGAGACTTTCTCTCCGGTTTCATCGAAAGACTCTTTTAGGATAATAATGGCACTTATGGCGCACTTTGACCTTGAGCTTCATCAGATGGATGTTAAGACTGCGTTTCTCAATGGTGACATTGATGAAACAATATATATAGTGCAACCAGAAAAGTTTGTGTCGGGAGATGCAAAGAAAATAGTTTGCAAATTAAAGAAATCCATTTATGGGCTTAAGCAAGCTTCTCATCAATGGTATTACAAGTTTCATCAAGCTGTCATCTCATTTGGTTTTGAGATGAATCTGGTTGATGATTGTATGTACCACAAGTTCAGTGGGAGTAAGCATATTTACTTGGTTTTATATGTTGATGACATTTTTCTTGCCACCAACGATATAGGTATGTTGCACAAAACCAACAGATTTCTTTCAAAGAAATTTGAGATGAAAGATCTTGGTAACGCTTCTTTTGTGTTGGGTATACAAATACACCGAGATCGCTCTCGGAGTACACTTAGTTTATGACAAAAGAGCTATATCGATAAAGTTCTTAAAAGATATGGTATGCATGATTGTAAACCATGTGACACCCCTGTAGCTAAAGGAGATAAATTTAGTCTCAGTCAATGTCCTAAGAATGATTTTGAGATTCGGGAGATGCAAAAGATTCCTTATGCGTCAGCAGTAGGAAGTCTTATGTATGCTCAAGTATGTATGCGTCCGGATATTGCGTACATTGTTTGCATGTTGGGAAGATACTTAAGTAATCCTGGAAATGATCATTTGATAGCAGCCAAGCGAGTCATGAGTTGCTTACAGAGAACAAAAGACTACATGCTCTCCTATCGGAAGTCTGAACAGTTAGAGATCATCGGATATTCTGACTCTGATTTCGCTGGATGCCAAGATAGCATGAAATCTACTTCAGGTTATATCTACTTACTTGCTGGAGGTGCTGTATCGTGGAAGAGTGTTAAGCAGTCTATTATAGCTTCTTCCACCATGGCAGCTGAGTTTGTAGCTTGTTATGAGGCGTCCAATCAAGGAATATGGTTGCAAAATTTTGTCACAGGGCTGCGTATTGTGGATGGCATTGAAAGATCACTTAAGTTATTTTATGACAATAAATTAGCAGTACTGTATTCCAACAACAGGAGTTCTACGAAGTCAAAGTTTATTGACATTAAGTTCCTAGTTGTAAAAGAAAGAGTTCAGAGTGGACTTATATATATAGAGCACATTGGAACAAACTCCATGATTGCGGATCCACTGACTAAGGGATTACCACCTAAGGTCTTTCATGAGCACACTGCTCATATGGGTGTAATTTATTTTCAGGATATGTCAGTTTAGTGGGAGTTTGTATTTTATATGCTTTCATAAACATATTTGATTTAATGGATATTGTATGATTATTTACTGCAATAAAGTATTAAGTTTATATTCACTCTGACTTTATATGGTTTGATCTCACTAATGTTTAAGGAGGACCATTTGAAAATAGGCATGTTAAGATCACATTGCATGAAATTTCCATGCTACACATCCACACTTGATCTTTGTCATTAATTGCATTGATATATGTGATCATTGATGGGTTTTGTAAGGCCCTAAAACACGATTAGTAAGGTTAATTATACGATTAAGTATAAGTTATGAGTTATAAGTTATAAATTGGTTATGTGGTTAAATGCATCATGAAAATATGTTTCTAAATGCACCATTATGTTTATAAAAAGTAAGCTATAGTGTTGGTGTGAAAGTGGCGATGTTTGGTCGCCAAATGTGAAAGTTATGAAATTCTGAGTAAATAATTACTCTTCTGTTCGAGCCCAAATTAGGTGTACTAGTTTTATGATTTTGGGAAAACACAAAACATGAAAGTTGTATATGTTTAAGTTATATACTCATAGACACAAAGTGAGAGTAAATCGGGGCCCGAAATAGTGAGTTATGGTGATTTTACGAGGCAGGACAAATCTGTCATTAACGGAATTGTCCTATTGGACCCCTTGCCCAACGAATCGCGTAATACCACATTAAAGTGGTCACATAGCCACGTTTTTAAGCTTATAAGGCAGAACTTATCATCCTTTTCATTTCCTATTACAAGCTTGAGAAAAATATGCTTATGGAGAGAGAAAAACAAAGTTAAGGAAGAATTTCTTTGAAAATTCACCATAAATCGAGGAATTCTCGTGAGGTAATTACATCTTTATTAAAGTTTGTCACATGGATGAGTTATATACTTGGCATGTTTTTATTTCTGATTTGGATATATATTTTAATGATACCCATATTGCTGAATTGTGTTGGAACAAGGATGGGTTAAGAACACAAGTTAGAACGAGAGCTAGGATCGTAAATGCATACTTTAAAGTCCTAAATTTACATCATCTTTTCGTAAAGCATTTTGATTTAGAAAATCCATGATTATGATGTATATTTCTGCTAAAACATGTTTATTATATGTTTCCATGAATTATACTCAAGGTCAAGGTTATGTATGCTTAAAAATGTTAAGTTATGCCTTAATGTTGTATTTTGACCTAGTTATGCTAAAAATGGCATAAATCATGGAATACTTATTGGAATTGAGTGATTCAAGTTGGAGAGTAAACTACACTCATAAATGTATAACATACCCTAAAATTGTGTAAAAATACCAAGGAATGAACCCTTGGTGATAGTTTGAAGTCGTGGTTTAAAATCTGCCCTAAAGGAGCAAGAATGCATACCAAGTGTTTGACGTTTTGCTCGACATAGAAAATGAGCCCTAGAAATTATGAAACATTAAATTTGTATTATTCAATGTGTTTACTGATATTGGGTGGAATATCATGAAAAGTTATGTTGTACAAAAATTATGAGAATTCCAGGAAGTTGAAGTTGTGTTGTTGTTTTTCTTGAGAAACGATTTGGAAAAGGCTGTAATAAAATGGGCATAACTTTGTCTAGCAAATTTGTAATTTAATTCTGTAAATTGTGTTAGAACCCTAATTAATTGGGTGTTATATAAATGTGAAGTGTCATATGTAATTCCTCCTTAGTTAATTCTGATTGACCAAATTATGTGATGTGTTACTGGGTTTGAGGTTAATCGGTGTATTCAAATACTAACGACATTGACTTGTTAGGTGGGGAAGCAGCTAATACTACCATACCAAGGAAGTAGTTGGTATTAATCTTAGCACTAAATACAAGGTGAGTGACCTTCCTTATGAAATATAAATGCTTATAATTTCATATGGAAATGTGTAGTTAAACACATGTGTGAAAATATTTATGGGAGTGATGTTGTATTTATGAAGCATATGCATATGATTAAAAATGTTAAGCGATGTTATATAATGATATGGACTAGTGAGTCCTTTATCTAATGTTAAGGACTGTGGTGGGTCCTACGGGATGTGGTGGTCCTGTTAATCCAACTTAAAGGTTTGTGTACTCAGGACTAATAAAGGGATGTGGTGGTCCCTAATAACTGTGGTGGGTTAATTGGACTGTGGCGGGTCCAGGCTTGCGAGAGTTTCACAATTCCTGTTGGGTTATAGCATTAGAACAAAATAAAAATGGTTATTCAAATTGGTTATATGTGTGGTATGTGGTCATTCACTAAGCCTTTATAGCTTACACTCCTATAATGTTTTGTTTCAGGTATGCTTATAATTTGGAGTTCACTGCCAAGTTAGGACCTTAAAACGGGGGAGTGACGGATAATTAGTATGGGTTGAATATCAAGATTCCTTTTGTGTAATTATTAAACTAAGGATCTTGGTTATGTAAAGTTATGTAGTACTTATAAGTTATAAGTAAAGGCAGTTATGTTTTCATCTACACATACCTTTGGGAAAAAAAAATATTATGCTATTTTCCTCAGAGATTTAAATTAAGGCATTGTTTAAGGCAATTTATCTCTAATTAAAAGGATGAGTTTAACTTAAATAAATTCGGGGTGCGACAGGTTTACTTACGAAATATGTAATGACGATCGCTTTGATTCTATATTGGTGCAATTAATGGACAAGATTGTTAAGATACATAAAGTTTTGATAGCTAAAACTCATGAGCTCAGAAAGTATAATTCAAATTTATAAAGTTACATATATATATAGCCCAAGTGGGAGATTGTTAGAGTAAAATTTAATATATGGGCTTATATATAAAATAAATATGAATTATAGGCTATCAAATAAAAGTAGGCCAATTAAAGTGATTAATTTAAGTTTGGGGGTCTTACTAATGTATTATTAAAGTGTGGATTTTATTGTGTAGAGACAAGCGTAATTTCTATTTTTATGATGGGTTAAAATAGAAATATACGAAATATGAAAAGACACGATTGTGTTATAAATAGAGGTCATGGTCCCTGGATCATACAACACCAATCTTCTGATTCCCATTGTCAGAGAGAAATTTAGAGAGGAAATAAAAGTGTTGATCTGGAAGAGCATAAGACATCAGACTCAGATATTCTAACTTTCTGTCATGGATTCAGGTACGCTTTCGCAAAATCAATATTTATATTTCTTGATAATTCAATATAAATGTTCCTGTTTGTATGATAATTTTCACAAAATAAAAATTAATCCATCACTAATAATAGGACATGAACGTACGAGAAGTCAAGAATAAGAAAAGACTAGATAATAAAATAGAGTTGAATCGTTTTCCATCCCCACCGGATCAAGCCCAACCGCCTCAACCTAAAAATATCAAACAGTATTATAAAAATGAAATATAAAACTAATGTGACAGGTACTAAAAATATCAAATCAAACAATATTGCCTGACGCTGAAACAGTGTTATCAAATGAGGTACTAAAATAAGACGTTTTGTTTAGTTTGAAGTAGAAGTAGGAGTTGGACCAAAGCTACTTCGCAAACACTTCCAACAAATATTGCGTAGACTTGAAGTCCATCGTTTCGTGTCGATTTTTCCTTCTTGATTTCTCTCTCCGGCAATCATCTAAACGGTATCTATATTTTTACCGCCTTTCTTAATTGCTAAATTTTCAGTGTAATGTGTGTGTTGGGATCTGTCTGCTGTTTTTCTTGTGTTATTCATATGTTTGCGGGACGACCGTTTCTGTATACTTGCTAGAAATGGACTTATTGACGGAATTTTGTGTCTAATGTGATAAAAATTATATTTTGAGTGCAAATTAAGTTGACTTTTTTAGTTTAGAGTGCCGTTTATTCATAATTATGTGATTTTTTGAAATTTTATTTTGTGATTTTGCTATGGGGATGGTCTTAGGGTTTTATTCTCTGCCAGTTAATGGCCTTCTTCGTAATTCTGTTTTAGCCGCAGAAGAAAAAGCAATATCTACTTAAATTTTTGCCATGTGGGGAAGTGGTATTGTTTCCCTTCTAAAGTAAAGAAATGATAACTGAAGAAAAATAAAAAATAAAAACAAAGCGGAGAAATTATAAGATTCATTGTAGTTTTGTCACTGATTCCACTGCATTTTGTAGCACTTCCATTTTCTGTTTTTTTGCCCTTATTTTGGCTTGGGGACGAAGGCCACTTGGCAATTGGTGAATTTTGGGTTGTGTTTGTGTCATTAGCTAAAACCATTAACATTTTAGAGAAGATGTTACAAAAATGTAGACTGTCAAGAATTATATTTATTAAGCAGTAAAATATCTTACAAAGTTGTTTTATTAATGCTTGAATAGTGCCAATAAGTCATTGCCCTACCGTACTTAGGCTAAGTGGGCTGGACTCCTAAGTAATGCCTAGACTATTGTACTGAGCTTTTGTGTTTTGGCCATATAATATAATGTCGCCGGCAAAAGTTATGGGGGAATCTACCAAGAGTTTGCACCGATGGTGAAGAAATTGATCCACGGAAAGGCCAATTGGTTAGTCGGTCGGACGATGAGATGAACTCAACAAGAACATCTCCGTGAAGTACCCTTTTGCGGACAAAATGGTAGTAAGCCTCAACATGTTTGGTTCGGGCATGAAAAACCGGATTAACAGATATGGCTAAAGCAGAAACATTATCACACAAAATTTGTGAAGGTCAACAGAAATAGATATGCAAGTCACCCAATAGCTGACAAAGCCAAGAGAGATCAGCAGTGGTTGAATCTAATGCGCAATACTGAACTTCTGTAGACGACTGATAAACAATGCTTTGCTTCTTGGTACCCTCCAGTTGATAGGATTATTGCCAAGGAAGAGAACAAACTGGCAGAACTATGGTCATCGGGGTCAACTGCCCAATTGACATCACTATAGGATTGTGAAAAATATATTTGACAGCTGATAAGTGAGCTTCGGTAGGTAGGTGCATGAACTGGCACACATACGAAACTGCAAAGGTAATATCCGGTTGAGTTAATTTTAAGTCTTGCAGAACGTCTACAATGCGACGATAGTGCGTAGGATCAGTTAACGGTGTCCTAACAGTATGCAGTAGACGGGAAATTGCACAAGGAGTGTTTGTTGATTTGCTGTCAACCATGTTTTCCTTGTGAAGAAATGCTACTAGATATCCATTTTGATGAATAAAGATCCCAGAAGACGACTGCCGAATCTCAAGCCCAAGGAAATAGTGTGGATCTTTCACATCAAAAGTTTCCGCCAAATTAGCAACAAAGTGTTGAATTAGATTGAATTATTATCGGTCAATATGAATGTTATCAACGCACAAGACAACAGTTGAACGGTAAAGGACAATACTGTACAACAGTAAAATGGTTATGGGTATTACTGCCCAGAACACTTTATGAAGAGGGAAATATCAGTAGCAATAAAGGGCTGAAAATTGAGAGTAATCTAACGGGGTGTAAGCCGATCAAACCAGACCCTGGGTCTGTTTCACTACGGATCTGAATGCTTCATCATAATAAAGTCCATCTTCTTGAAGGAAGCCTTTGGCGACCAATATGGCCTTATAATGAGAAATGGAGCGATTAGAGTTATATTTAATCTTATGGACCCATTTATAGTCGACCCCATTCTTATTGGGTGGAGAAAAAGAGCGGAGTATTCCTCCAACATGCCTTGTTGGCATTCCAACTAGCCCGAAGCTTGTTTGAACGTGGTTGGTTCAGAAGGAAAATCACTAGCCACAAAAGTCTCTCTCTTTGAAATCCCAGGCTACAATATTATTGGCATAGTATGAATGGATGTGACTAATTTTAGCGAAGGACCTTATTTGGTGAATCAATGGAAAATGGTAAGAGAAGCGGAGGGTGGGAAGAAACGGGTGGGGATGAAATGGAAAGTTGCTGATCAAAACAACTGAGGCGCCAGCTGGAGGATTTTGTGGGGATTGAGTAGTCTAAGGACTTCTTCTTTCTATAGATAAATGGAGGAACCCAAAGGTTATATACACACAAAATTTATCTCTCTTAGAAAGTCACTCACAACCTCACAAGAACTCACCCCTCAAATTAGCTCTCTATCTCTCTTTGCCTTTGATAACTCTCAAAATATGCCCACTCTTGTCCTCTCACAAAACCTAGAAATAATACTTGTATTTATAGATTTGAACCAAAATGGCAAATTTGTAAATAAACCAAAACTGAAAAAATAGGAGAGCCAAAACAAACAAACAAACTTCACCTTGGTGATCCTGATGATCCAACCAATTTCTAGAATGCTGAAATTGAACCCGCTTGAAGACTGTCCCACCATCTACCAAGCTAATGCGATTCCCCCAGGCGATCCTCACGATCCAATCGAACTCGGAATGCAAACATCAAATCCGCTCGAAGATCATCCCGACATCTAACAAGCCAATATGCTCCACCCGAGGCTAAGCCACCTCAAACTTCAACCATGAAGTGAGATACCGCAAGTTTTCACTCCAAGGCTCCAAACGACTCCACCCGCCCAGGAACCAAGTTCTAAACTAAGAACTCCCCTGAATGCTTCCCATGTAACCATACGGTGAAGCTCGCTCCTCATGTAACCCGGTGAGTACACCCCCACACAATACATATAGCATACACCTTCTTTACACGAATCATTCAAACACATCAACACCATCTTCCACCTTGAGAAATAACCACGGATGAGAGGGAAAATTCCTCACCTCCCACACCCTCCAAATCTCACCCTCGAAAGATATACCAAGTCTTTGTCACGAAGAACTCCTGTTTGCCAATGCTCGCAAACAATAACTCATCGGTCTTCCTTGAACTAGCTACACACCCCTCGAATCCATCACAGTCCTACACCTCCTCGATTCGAATCGGCCAATGCATGTGTGCAACTAAACCGGGTCAACATCACCCGTTGGCCCTGGAGGGGGACATCGATCCATCCCCTCCACTAGTAGGTATTATCTCATCACTACCGTCTAGTCTCAGAAAGCTAGCACTCAATGTCTCCGCTTTGTTCACAAACGAGACATGCCTCGAACGTTCGATCACTTGTGCACACCGCTTCCCCATCTTTCTCGAAGTCTGATTTAGACGATACATCCTCCCTCTCTCTCCTCTCCCCTCGCTAGGACCATACAACCGCGTGTGACTTTCAAGACTCCACCCGCCACCGACACCCGACAACCCTTGGAATCCAAACGGCTAATGGATATCAAATTCTTTCGCAACTTTGGGACATAGGCCACACCACCCAAAGTACGTTCCACCCCATCGAACATCTTGAGTTTCACCATCCCGACACCCTCAACGGCAACCTTCTCTCTGTTAGCCGAAGACATGGAACCTTTTCCATTTTTCATGAAAGTCTCAAAATATTCCCTCTTAGAGCAAATGTGATCCGACGATCCCGAATCTAATATCCAATTATCTTGGGAAAGAGAGTTAACTTTGGAGATTGTGAGAAGTTCTCCAAGTTCATCTTCATAATTCGCACTCGCTACCGTTGCCCTCTCGGAATCAACCTTGCCCTTAACCTTGTCATTCCACAAAGGACATTCTCGAATCATATGACCCCATTACTGGCACTTGTAGCATTTCGGCCCGTTACCACCAACACCTCTCGATCTAGACCTACTACCGTCATTAAATCCTCGGTTGGAGTTCCTCCCGCCATTTTGCCCACCTCTGTCTCTCGCCGTAAGGCCTTCATTATGGGAATACCCATCACCTCCACCTTCCTTCTTTCTCATCATGACATGAGATTGAATATCTTGCACAACCTCGTTGCACGGGAGCGTAGACTTCCCAACCATGAGCGTGGTCACAAAATGCTCGTATGAATCGGGTAATGATGCAAGCAACAACAATGCTCGATCCTGCTCAATGAATTGAACGTCTATCCGATTCAAGTCATTTATCAAGGCGTTAAAAACGTTGATATGCTTCATCATATCCTCACCCTCCTTCATCTCAAGCTTGAAGAGTTTCTTCTTGAGGAACAATTTATTTGACAACGACTTTCCCAAATAAATCTCTTCTAGCTTATCCCACATGCCTTTAGTCGTGGTCTCCACTATCACGTTATTCAACACATCATCCGTGATAAGCATCTCAATGCACGAAGCCGCTCTTTGATCAATGCCAATCCACTTGGCATCGGTCATGCCTACCGGTCGCCCCTCTACCCCCAACAATGCTAATTGCAATCTCTGTTGGACAAGAACGCCTCGCATTCGTCTTTGCCATAACCCGAAATTGATCTTCTCATCAAAAACCTTCATGTCCGTCTTCATTGAGGCACCTGATCCAAAACTCGGATCCCATCTCTTAGAGCCTCCGCTCATAGAGGTTGATTCTCGAGTACTCTCCACATTTTCCGTCATTTGGAACAAAAATGAAAGCTATGCCAAAATTGCCAAAATTGATTCAACCTCGAACCAAAATACCGGGCAAACAATGCAACCAAAGCTCTGATACCACTTGTTGCGCTAAAGCAAGACTATCTCTAGCGATCAAGACGATAAAACTCACTCGGGAATTTTATCATACACTTGGTGTGCGGAAAACACCTAAGACCTTGTTCCCAAAATGAACTAGTGTGCAAACTCTCAATCAATTCAACCAAGCATCAATGAAGAGACAATAAGAACATACAACCAATCATCAAAGTAAAACAACAACGATATACCGTGGTTCACCCAATTTGGGCTACATCCACCAAGGAGGATTTCTTCTTTCTATAAATAAATGGAGGAACCCAAAGGTTATACACACACAAAATTTATCTCTCCTAGAAAGTCACAACCTCACAAGAACTCACCCCTCAAATTAGCTCTCTATCTCTCTTTGCCTTTGATAACTCTCAAAATATGCCCACTCTTGTCCTCTCACAAAACCTAGAAATAACACTTGTATTTATAGATTTGAGCCAAAATGGCAAATTTGTAAATAAACCAAAACTGAAAAAATAGGAGTGCCAAAACCAACAACACCAAGAAAAAAAGGACTTCTGTGCATACAAATAGCTTAAGTCTCCTATCATATGAGATGCTTACAAAGTGAGTATCTTAGTTACTTCTTTGACTTGGAAACAAGTTTTTGAATGCTATCACAACAACCCATGTGAGTGTACCCCTTCACAAACTTGGAAACCAAGTTTCCAATCATTATCCAAAACCTCATGGAGATATCCTAGCAGGACTCAACCTTTGCACTGCCTCAACACATTCTTGGGTCCCACATTAAAAATGATCGAGCCAACTTTCTACAAATCTCTACCGTGGCGAGATACCGAAAAACCACAAAAACGGGTTTTCCAAAATTCCAGTTGCGCACGTTTGCTGAATCGACAAAAGAAACTTCACTGGAGCGAAGGGGTCGCTAACGCGAAATCCAACCTTCGCGGGTCGCACCCCAAACCAGAAAATTCTCCCATATTAATCACATTGCCTTTGCTGATGCGAGACCAACCTTCGCTGCCCATAAACACAACCAGAGAATTTTCTACCAAAATTTGTTCAGCCAACTTCAAAAAAAAAATTAGAGCTCCACCTTGACATCGTGTCATCCAAATGATCTCTGTAGCATCCAAATGCACTTTATAACGCCACACGCCCTAAGGTGCCCAAATTTTTTATATTTCAAAAATCTAATGCAACCTCCTCTAAGAAGGTTACTTCACCGGTCACGACCAAAGCCATTTCGAAATTTTTCATCATCACTGCTTGCCACATTCACATTCACTGTAGAGTTCTTCTTTTCCTTATTCTTCAACTTTGGGCAATCCTTCTTCCAATGTCCTTTATGTGACAAAAAGAACATTCATAAATTTCAGGGATTGTCCTCCCTGACCCTCCTGATTTAAATTGAGACTTTCCATGGCTACCAGATTTGTTTTCTAACCGACCACAAACTGTCAATGCAGCTAAATATTATTCTCTATTGCCCTCCTTGTCCTTTCGTTGATACTCATTGTTGATTAGGGCTTTAGAGACATCAAAATTAATTTCATCTTTACCATACAGTAGTGTGGTGGTCAAATGCTCATACGTGTCAGGCAAAAAATTCAATAATAAAAGTATTTTATCTTCATCATCAATGTTGACATCCAACTTTTGCAATTCAGCAAGTATTTTTTTACAAGTATCTAAATGCTCAGAAATAAATATGCCAATTTTATATTCGAACCTGAAGAGCTTTCTTTTCGAGTAGAGCCAATTTTCAATGCTCTTGGTCATATATTTGTCCTCTAATTTCTTCCACAAATCTTTTGGCAGATTCTCCCACATAACAAAACACTTCTGATTGTTTGCAAAGAATGTCTCTCAAATCAATATTTTTTTTACTGTTTCTGAATTTGTAAATGTTGTTAACTATGTTTAAGCCTTCTTAGTGTTAAAATGGGGTGTAGATGTTTACAGCCTTACCATAAATGTATAACCTGATTTTTTATTTTTATTTTTTGGTTTTAATATCTATTTATATTTATGCTTTTTTTTTTAATATATATATTAGAATGTTATCACTTCACATAATCATAGAATGCATACTAAAATTATAGATTGGCAAAATACTTATATTAACGTAGAATACTTAGCTTTAGGTTTACGCAACATATTTAAGTTTTTTATTTGTATTTTTTTGGTTTTAATATCAATTTATATATATATATATAAGAATTTTATCACTTCACGTAATCATAGAATGTATATCTATATAGAAAAAAATTATTACATTTATTTAATATTTAGATTAAAGCATAATAAAATTATAGATTCGCAAAAAACTTGGATCAATGTAAAAGACTTAGCTTTAGGTTTACACAACATATTTACGTTCATATAAAGTAATTATAGGAATATAGTTTTTTTTAATGCTTGATTTGATTTAGAGGTGTCAATTCAAATGTGTCCTGTAATTTTTGGGATCTGTCACATTTGGGCTCGTTTTGAGTACTAGTCAATTTCAACCCGCAAATTTGTATTGCGTTCGAGTCTTGTAAAAAATATTTACCCTTATATATGCCACTGGTGCCAATAATAATGCTCTGTTTAAATAAGGATAAAATTTATTTGATATAATGCGCATGAATGGAAACTCTAATTTGGTTTGCCATTAAAAGAAGAACTTGTTTGGTCACGGAATTTGGGCTGAAGGTACTGCTATCGTAAGTAATTAATTTGTCATAAAACTTTTCTACTTGCTTTTGCGGGATGTCATTAATAATCTAATTATACTTGGAGTTTCTTTTAAGTTCAATCCTCGTGAAATTTGGGCTGAAAAGTACTAATGCACACTGTTAATGAGCAGAAATGAAGAAATGCTACGGTGGTGTTTTAGTTACATCTGTTGTGACGTTATTGGTTCTGGGTTATTGTGTCACGAAAAGTTCCATCAGAGAAAGTTCTCTTACAAGCATGTTGTACTTCAATACGACTAATCCTCTTGAATGGATCAATTCTGGGACTCCGCCCGCGATTCAGCATCCAGAGAATGGTTCTCAAGTGATCTCGTCCGAAACCATAGTCTTGGGTCTCTTTGCTCAAAGGAACATTTCCCAAGAAGAGCAACAATCTTTGCACACATGGAACTATTTGAGACACTTAATAAGTCATATTCAAGTTTTACCCAATGCAGTAGAGGCTATTAAAGAAGCTGGCATTGCATGGAATAGCCTTATGATTTCAGTTGAAGAGGAAAGACATAATATAAATAAAAGTTCAAATAGGAGAGGAAAGGAGAAACAATGTCCACACTTCCTTAGTAAAATGAATGAGACAGAACTTAATAAAACTGACTTTAAGTTTCATGTTCCTTGTGGCTTGACTCAAGGTTCTTCAATCACAATTATTGGCATTCCCAGTGGTATTCTTGGTAATTTTCGGGTTGACTTAACGGGTGAACCACTTCCGGAGGAGCCAGATCCGCCTATAATTTTGCATTACAATGTTAGGCTACAAGGTGACAAAATTACTGAGGACCCTGTAATTGTTCAAAATACCTGGACTGTTGCTCATGACTGGGGCGAGGAGGAGCGTTGTCCATCTCCTGCTCCTGATAAGAATAAGAAAGGTATAAACACTTCCACGTTTTCTTCTTTTCTTAATTTCTATATTAAATCTACTATTTTCCACTCATGTTGTTGTCTCTGTCTGTGTGTGCAGGGGCGGATCCATGTGGTAGAGAGGTGGGGCAAGTGCCCCACCCTAAATCTCAAAATTGAAAATTTTACCCTTAAAAAATTGTAAATTTAGAGTTGTGCCTCACCCAAAAAAAGAAAAAAATTCAAATTTTTACCCCTAAAAAATTTGTAACCTAAAAAAAATTTCGTGGGCTCCCGCCCCCGAACCCCCGACAATGGTTTGTGCCCCACCCGAAATATATTTCTGGATCCGCCTCTGTGTGTGTGTGTGTTGTGTTGTGTATATTGATCGATTACTTTTCACTCGGAAGCAGTTCTCCTTAATTTGATGCAGATAGTATCATTTTTTTTCTTTCTAATACTTCCTTTTTATTTTTAACTAGAAGTAAGATATTTTATTGCAACAACAATAATATTACTGGAGAAAGGTCGACCAGCAGTTCATAGAAAGCAATGAATGCTAACAAGGAACAGAGATCCAACTATATCTAAAATTAAAGAAAGTAATGGAAAACCCCGAAGGCTGTCACTCGTTATAAATGCTAAATCTAGCTCCTCTCGCAACAGGAGCGCCTTGGCGCATAACTATTCTGCAATCCTTACCTGAGGGTAAATTTGCTGCACAACAATCCGTAGTCTAAATGCTTTTCATATTAACGAATTCTACCCTTTATCAACCTTAAAAAACTCTGGTTACCCTTATTCATTCTATACAGTCCGACAATGCAGAAATGGATTGTAAACCTTTTAATCATTTAAAACAAGACAGCTGCCCAGTTTTCCTTTATTACTGCAGCTTCCACAAGGACCAACATCTAGAAGAGGAGGCCCATAAAGATGCTACAAACTTGGACTTTTCCCTAAGACATTTTCCCCCAAACAAGTCTTGAAGAAGTCTTTCTGGTGTGCATTGGATATTTATAACATATATATTATTATCTTATTATTAGTATATAAATACTAGTAGATAATTATTGAGATTTACCTTTTATTTAGTTACCTATTTTAAATAGGTTAATTAATTTCCTCGTTTAATTAGGAGACTTGATCCCCAAGTTCAGGATTATCTATAAATAAGACCTTGGCCTCTCAGTTGTAATCAGATTATTGATATGATGTCTCAATTGTAATAGATTATTGATATGATGAATTAAATTGAGGGTTGAGAGATGAAACCTAAATTGTGCGTTCTTATTATTTCGCTAAGTTCATATCAAAGTCATATCAAATCATGTTTTCTCTTGGTGTGTGTGTAAGGTCACGAGCCATGGCAAAAGTTCGGGGGAACCTATCGTACGACGTGTACTCGACGGCGATCAATGCTCCAAAATCAGGTACCACAAGTGGAGATTTGTTCAATTATGAACGCACCGTTGCTTCTCCGCATTCAAGAAGTTCATCGAAATCAATAGACCCAGACAATAGATTTCTTCTCGACAATATGTCAACTGTCCCAAAATTTCATTCGAGCCAATTCATCCGTGGAAGGGTCGAAGAGTTTGAAAGGCAGCAGCCAACGCTGCCCCTGGTGGTGGTTGAGTCCGAAAGTTTGCCCATGATTTCAGCAAGGCTCGGCGCAATAATGAAAGGTGGGCAGCGGTGAGGGCCAAGCGTCGCAAGGATGCCGTTAGGCGACTCCAACAAGCTATGAGGGACAGATTTCACTGCCTAAGAACTTGGGAGGCGGCCCAAGATGGAGGCTGTTGGCCTTAACACCGTCATCAAACCCCAAGGAAATGTCGACGCAGCGTCGCCTGTTCGCGGCGACGTTCCGTCGTACTCCGGCCTAGATTCAGTTGCGAGAAGCCACGGATCAAACCACCCAGTCATGGTGCTCCACGACCCAAAACCCGACCAAAAATTGACAATTTGGGAGATGAGGAAAATCGTGAGAAGGCAGGAGGAAGAATCGAAAAATCAAAGTTGAGGGGCTGACGCCAGTTGGAGAGAACATCACCGCCGACGAATTTCGGCTAGATGACGATGCCGTTGATGTCAAAAATGTGCTGGTGGTCTTCAGCGGAATGGAAGGATGTATCGGTGTAGGCTTTTATAGGCTTGGATCAGATGTTGGTTAGGGTTTGGGAAACAAAAGGGATAGCTGATGGGTCAAGTGTTATTGGGTTTGGGCCTGTTATAATTAAAAAGAATTTGGACCCAGATTTTAGCATTGGCTGTTTGGGGTTGAGCAAAATATGGATTTATCCCTCAATTTCAAGTGCTGCAAAATATTTTATTTGGGTCCAAAATTAGAAGCCCAATTTATTCCAAGTACTTATTTAATTGGCGCGGGCAGCTTCAATTTAATTTGCTAGGCATGGAGGTCTGTTTGATTTTGATGGTGATTTGGGCATTTGCAATTCAACGTTTTCACGCTCGGGTCGAACTTTTCAAAGAAGAGGGAAATGGCGTGAATTGGATATTTATAAAATATATATTATTATCTTATTATTAGTATATAAATATCAGTAGATAATTATTGAGATTTACCTTTTATTTAGTTACGTATTTTAATTAGGTTAATTAATTTCCTAGTTTAATTAGGAGACTTGCTCCCCAAGTTTAGGATTATCTATAAGTAAGGCCTTGGCCTCTCAATTGTAATCAGATTATTGATATGATGAATTAAATTGAGGGTTGAGAGGTGAAGCTTAAATTGTGCGTTGTTATTATTCCGCTGCGTTCACATCACTTTCTTTCCTTCCCAAACAAATATTCCACGAAACGTTATAGCTAAAATGAGACTTTTTACTTCTCCATTAGACTTTGGCTTTCATTTTATTCCAAATCGATGACCATTCCATGGAGAGAAAAAATGATCATTTTTGTGCAAGAGCCCCTTTTTGAGCAGCCATTTCTTGAAACAATTTGCTCCATAAGAATCTTGAAGAGGTATCAAGAAGGTGACCAACAAGAATTAGAGTTTTTTTTTTTATTATTATTGTTTTTGTTGGAATAGATGGCCAATTGTTCACCCATTTCCTAGCTACCCTTGTAAATAAGAATTTCCGAAGTGATACTTTTACTTTATCTGCATTAGTCCTTTTCATGAATGCTGGCGATGGTGAGGGCATTCTAGTCTTTGTTAGCTTTTGTCTCTTTAGTATATAAGGAGACCCTTCATTTGTATTGAAATTATTACATTATAAGCATGAATGTGAGGTAGAGAAAAACTTTGCCCTGGCTTGGCTTTGGTTGTTGCTTGATTGATTGATGTGCTTCCGATGGTTCAGATCAGATGCTTTTTTTTTTGTAGTGTTATTTTGACGTTACCACCCTGAGATAGTTGCATAGATTGTCTAGCCCTTTAGAAGTTCAAAAATTAAACTTAACCCTTGAATCGTGACAAGTTGTAACAAACACGTTAGTAGTGTTAGATGTCAAATTAATAACCCATAGAATTACATAACATTAAAATCAAGCGGAATCACCGAAATTAAAACCGTAAGGTTAAAATCAAAATTAGAACCAAGCTAATCAAAATCACCCAAATCAAAACCTTTGGGTTCAATGTTCAGCACTTGTTGTCGCCAATAACTCACCACAAAAGAGTTGTGGGTGGTTGGTGGTTGTGGGGTGGGTGGGTGGGTAAGGGGCAGGGCATAAAAGGTAGTTCTTTGAATAAAATTCTCATTTTAATCTTGTGAGAAATTTGATGTGCTGTTCTCTCTCTATAAGTGAGAATCTCAAAGTAGTGTGCGGTTTCCAGAAATCCATGAAGTTAATTTGTTTTATTTCTTTCACTTCTTCTCTCTGTTAAATAACTCTATCTAGTTCAAAATTTTCAGTTGATGAATTGGATCAATGCAACGAGATGGTGGGTAAAGATGATAACAGGCATTCCAATGTATCGGGAAAGTTTTCTGCAGTTCAGGAAGGATCTAGAACAAGAAGATATTTTCCTTTTAAGCACGGTTATCTTTCTGTTGCAACTCTCAGAGTTGGATCAGAGGGAATCCAAATGTCAGTTGATGGAAAGCACATAACATCCTTCGCTTTTCGCGAAGTAATTTATCTCATTTTATTTTTCTTAATCTGCTTTCATAATATTTTACAATAAGTAACAGTTTGTTCGAATTATTTCTAATTTTGACGCCCTATCTTTTCAGACTCTGGAGCCATGGCTTGTTAGTGAAGTAAGGATTTCTGGAGACATGAAATTAGTTTCTGTTGTGGCAAGTGGTTTACCCACTTGTGAGGATTTAGAGCATGTAATCGACTTGGAAGCTCTTAGATCAGCTCTACTCCCTGCTCGGAAACAACTAAATCTCTTCATTGGTGTTTTCTCTACTGCAAACAATTTTAAGCGTAGGATGGCTGTTCGAAGAACATGGATGCAGTATGCTGCCGTGCGGTCAGGAGAAGTTGCAGTGCGGTTTTTTGTTGGTTTGGTGAGTGTTGCATACGAGTGCTCTCTGTCTCTCCCTCTCAACCCCCCCTAATGTTGCTTTCCTGTTGCGGTAAATTAGCAAAGTAGTAGACACAGGTTATAAGCATCAGGACTAGACACATGACTTGCTTTGTGGTTTTTCCCAAGGCAAGAATGGTCATTTGGGGGAAAATTTTCTTACATATGCAGACCGTAAGAAAACAAATATGCAATATTATATGTGTATATATATATATATATATATACACACAGAGAGAGAGAGAGGCAACTAATTATGATTGTGAACTATGAAGCACCGATTCTTCAAAAATAGCCACGAGTCCGAATCCAATACTTCTGAGGTGCGGGTGCGGCCCCGATTCACACCCTAGAAGAATCGGTGGGGAAAAAATATTTTTTTTTCCGATTTGTTTTGGATTCGTTTTTAATAAAAAGTAAGTTGTGTAAAAGTTTTGGGTCTGTTTACAAAAAAAAAAAAAAATTGCGTTGAGTTGAGTTATATGGCCACTAAAATGGTGTTAACGGGTGGTGGTGGGGGGGTATTTTTTGTTCTTGTAAAACTATCTTTTTGTTATGATTCACCTAAGAAGTTGACGATGCATATATGGTGTTTTGATTTGTAAATCCTTCTACTAAACAATTGGTACATGAATCATATGATGTTTTTCTTCTGGTACTTAGTTATGCTCCTGCTAGTTTACTTTTCAATTATAATTTAATTATTGTTCATATTTAGTTGTTGATTTTATTATGTTGCATGTTTTCTAACTCTAAAAATTGATATATATAATAAAGAATAATAATTTATATATTATATTAATTTATTTTTCTTGCCACACCCGCAACCTATTTTTTCAAAAAATTTCAAATCGCCGCACCCGCATCCGTGCTTCATAGATTGACTTTCAGATGTAATTGAATCTAAACTTATCCTAGTTATCAATATAATCTGCTCTAGCATTTTGTGGGTTTTTGGTTTATACCTGTCGATAATATGATATTAGACATGCCCCCATAATAAATTATAAATTAGGTATACCTCCAATTTTAGATGACTGCCATCTACGGTTTGTGGTTGTGGTGCTGTGATGGTGGTGAGGGTGAGGGTTAGGGTTAGGGTAGGTGGAGTTTCGAATTTCTTTTTTTGGGTTAAATGCACAAGGTGTTCGTGTCAAGAAATGTTATTTTCAAACAACAGATGGATGCTGTCTAATGTCATCTCTCATCTACCGGTGGCAAATTCCATTTTTTTAAAAGAGATATTATTGAATTATAATTGCTAATCGAATAAAACCTTACCTTTGCATTGCATTTGCAGCATAAAAATCAGATGGTTAATGAAGAGCTCTGGATTGAGGCCCGGACATATAGAGATATACAGCTGATGCCTTTCGTCGACTACTACAGCCTTATCACATGGAAGACTATAGCCATCTGCATCTTTGGGGTAAAATCCTGTCCTTTTTCTTACTCAAGGGAAATTATTTTGTCACCCTTGCTGAAGTGTCATCCCTTCCACAGACAGAGGTGGTATCAGCAAAATTTGTCATGAAAACAGATGATGATGCATTTGTCCGTGTTGATGAAGTGCTGGCATCTTTAAATAGGAACAATGTGAATCATGGGTTGCTTTATGGTCTTATTAACTCAGATTCTCGACCTCATAGGAATTCTGATAGCAAGTGGTATATTAGTCTTGAGGTACTTCTCTCTCATTCTCTTTCCATTTTTAGTATATAGACTACAATTTCTTGCAGTAATGGGTGATTTATTATTTAGTTTTTCTTGGCATGATGAACATCTGATGCACATAAAATAATTCACAATATTGTGTCACTGAGCTCTGTGAACTTGGTAAAGTACCAGCTGAATTATTCCAGCTTCTCAGATTTGTAATCATTACTTATTACATGAAACTATTAGAGCAAGGAAAGTTATATATATGCATATACACGCATGTATCTTGTATATTGATGTCTGCAAATTGGGGAGATCAATTGAGATCGCCTACTGAAGTGAAATGAAGAGAACTAAACTTCAATATATTTGTTTTCTTTATGCTAACTTTAGCAGATCCAAAAGATGTCTTGTGAAATAGAATAAGGTCAATTTGACTTTACTCACCATTTAGTTATCATTATTCGACATTAGCCACCATTTTGTTTGCATTTAGACTTCAGCCACTATTTTTACTTTTAGTGATTTTTTTGGGCCCTTCGATGAAAAGTTCCTCGACATTTTTTTAATTAACGTTTATCCCAAACTTTTTTATTTTGTTCCAAAAAGTTCCTCACCATATAGAACACCCACAAACACTTTTTCTTTTCTTATTCTAAACCCTAAGAAAAATTTGTCGAAAAAATAGGCAAGGACTTTTTGGAACATAAAAATAAGGTAAATCTAAGTACAAAATGTACTTCTCTCTTAGGGACTAAACATCAAGTGTCCTTTTTTTTTCCTTTAAACTTTTGCGACCCTTTTTTGTGTCACTAAAAGTATAAGGGTGGATAAATTTAAAAGGAAAACAAAATGGTGGCTAAATCAAATTATGATAACTAAATGGTGGATAAAGTCAAAATGATCCAAATGTGGCTTGAGTTCTGTTTTGTCTGGTTTCTGAGCAATGTGTGGGGTGTCCGACAGTCTTGGCTATAATCTAAAAAGCTAATAGAGCAATGTAAGTTTCAGATAGATGGTATTGATAGGATATTGGATGGTGCATGTATAGTTTTCTGTCTCGCTGTTCTTTAAGCTGTAATTGTAACTCACTAAGGCGTATCTTTTTTTTCCGGTTCTCTATTTATGAATAATCTTGATGCTCTTTTACCTACAAAAGGAATGGCCGGAAGACACCTACCCACCATGGGCACACGGTCCTGGTTATGTAGTCTCCAATGATATAGCAAGGGCAATCTACCAGAACCACAAAAAAGGCCACCTAAAGGTACTAAAAAAAATGAACTTGCTCTCTCATCTCATGTTATTTTACATCATTAAATTTTACTATTTGCCGTGATGAATTCTGAATTGTTCCCCATACTTTTCTCCTTCCAAAGTAGACTGTTCAATTGTACACATCTGCAAATCAAGATACTTGGGCCCCATTTGATTTTGGGTGAAATCTTTCGCCCAAGTGAGTAAATTGCAAAAATTATTTTCAGATATTTGGGATTCAAATTTTGTTCCTATAAGATTATAATTAACTGTACATGCTATAATTATGTGATTTTCGACAAGAGAGTGAACGCAATTTATCTCTTAGTAATTGAAATTACTTATCAGGTAGGTGCAAACTATTTTAACTTATGACCAAGCAGGGCTCTAGACATGAAATAATGTCTCGTTGTACTGCAGATGTTTAAGCTAGAAGATGTTGCAATGGGCATCTGGATTGCGGATATAAAAAAGAAAGGTTTGGAAGTTAGCTACGTGAAAGAAGAAAGGGTGTATAATGAGGGGTGCAAAGATGGTTATGTTGTCGCTCACTATCAAGGTCCCAGAGAGATGCTCTGTCTGTGGCAGAAACTTCAAGAAGGAAATAATGCTAGATGCTGTGGCGATTGACATTTTGTTCTTTTAACAGAAGTTATATTAATCTTGAAAGGATAAGCTCTACAACTGACATTTGAGGAGATCTAACTGACTGGGTTGGATGAAAGAAAGGAGCCTATTGTTGTTGAATCATGTTACAGAGGAATTTATGGTATTGCATAATTTAGGAGATTAGTTCAGTAATGCTTAATGGTAGAGGCTAGTGATTTGTTATGATGCTGTTCATTCAATGGCATTGAGGCAGTTGCATCATATGTATAGAGATGAGGAGATGGTATAGCAGAATTTTGTGTTATGTATATAGAGTGCATAAAATAATGCAATTTTATTACTTGTCATTTTGATATGTGCTTTTGACTCCTACAGCTTTGCTTTGCCTTGCCAAAATATGACATTTTTAAGTACATACAAGAGGGATGGATGGGCCCCGTAGCCAAGTAGATTATTATCAAATAAATTTGCGCGGAGACTATCTTGGTACATTATTTATTAGAAACGCAATCTCACTTTGAAGCGCAATTATCATATACACAAGGCTATGTTTAACCCACTTTGAAGCCCATTTATAGGCTTGTTAACACCATTAAGAGCAACCCTATTGGTATGTTATTAGATAAAAGAAGTTATATTTAACATAACTAAAGGTTGTGGCCACAATGGGGGACAACAAATTTAGCAAAAAAAACAAAAAAAGCATGATATGGCGTCATTTTGAGAATATTGTATTAGGCGCTACACACGTAGTGTTTGAGCAATATGATGTGGAATGTGGAATTTCTCAAACACTACGTCATGTAGTGTTTGAAACTTCATATAATTCCACCCTGGGCCATTAGCAATATGGTTTGAAACTTAATTATTATTTGTAGAGAATTAAAGGTAAATGTCATGTTTTTTTTTATATTTGAATTTTTATGATAATGCTTTTCAAAGTTTATAAATCTAGTCCCTATGATACAATAACATTTATTTGTGTGGTCTCTTTAGAGTTAGAAGTTCATTTTTTTGGTCTGTACCAGCGATACCATTTTTCATGGTGTTTTTAGTACAAAGACTAAATTTATAAAATTATGCGGAGTGTCCTATTTTTGCACACTTTGAGAATTACGAGGACCTTTCTCCAAAACCCCCTATTATTTATTCGGGTCCATTTATTTATTTTTCCATTATTTAAGTGCAATACAATTTATGTGGGTTTTTAAGTGTTACTTTGGTACAATACTATTTATGTGGTTTTTTAAGTGCACTTTGGTGAGAAAATGCTAAATGAAGGGAAATGATTTATATTGGAATTTGGGTTGTTTGTAATAACTACAGAGATCCGTTTGTGGCATGTTTTATAATTCACAAAATTCAATTGATTTCATGCGGCACATGATGTAACGCCCCATCTTTTTTTTTTTCTCTATTTTTTTGGTTTGAGACTAGTGTAGCGCTAGAGCTGGGATGGTCTTTGTATATTTGCGGGCGTGCCTTACGTTTTTCCATATTTGCGAATATAAACAACGCATTACATACACATTTATATTAAATTTCGAAAGATGCAATACTCATTAGAGTTGCTTTAAGAAAAATGATTTTTTTGACTTTGTCCACTGAGATGATACCATAATTACATCATTTATTCTTCTCCCTTTCCTCCATAAATTAGCATCATCTAACAAACCTACTAGATGAGAACCCCACCTGCTGATTAACTTAAAACTGTAATACCCCATACTTCTATTATTAATTAATTTTCTTGTGCTTTATATTATTAATTTAATTGAAAAAATTAAATTGGATTTTATTAAATATTAATTAGTGAGATAAAAGATTAATATTTATTATAAATATTATTTACTTTTGTGTGATAAGTAAATAGTTACATGATTTATTATATGTTGTGTATGAGTGAAATCATCATCATCATCATCATCATCATTGCCTTAATCCCATCATATGGGATCCGCCATATGGATTCTCCTTTTCCATTCAAATCTATTATATGCATTATTATCATTCAAGTTTAATTCCTTAAGGTCTCTCCTAATAATTTCCTCTCACGATAGCTTAGGGCGACGATTTATTATTATATGTCGATAGAGTGTTGCATCCGCGGATCGATATAATTTATGAGCAACACGTAGGGTGTGCGCCTGTCGAGCTTGGTTAATGAGATATTAGCATAATTGCAGTTGGGTGACTCAGATGAACTTTTCGAGTGATTCGGTGATCCGGGAAGGGTTGAAACAGTTCAGAAATAGATGCCCGGGTGTTATGTTTTGGTTCCGTGGGTTTTTTAGACATAACAGAACACATATGAGGGTAGGAGGGCCATTTTTCACTTAAAGCTAAGAACAAAAATAGGATTAGGCTAATTAAGAGGATATTTAAAAGTTGGGAATGTAGATGGCATCCCACCTTTTATATTTTACACGAGGTTGTGAGAGAGAGCCCTAGAAAAGAAAAAAAAGAAGAAGAACGAAGAGAAAGCTTGGAGAGGAGAGAAGAGATGACTCAACCCATCATCAAAGTCGTAGAAGACTTCAGATTCTAATCCACCAAGGCCAGTAGTTACTTGCTTTATGTCGCAATTTGACAGTAGTTAATTATTTTCATGATTAGAGATAGAAATCTAAAAATTAAGATGTTAAAGATTGAAACTTTCTTAATTGATATAAAGACCTAAATAATAAGAGATTTGGGTGGGTAAATGGATTATTAATGGAGATTAATCATATTTAGAATTTGAAATATATGCTGGGATTTAAATGGTTGAACATGTACAACTTGCAGATAAAGATTATATCTTTGATAATTAATTTGGGAAAAATTCTGTGTTGAATTAATTAGAAGTTTGATTTAAAATTCTAGGGTTTGATTCGGGATTTAGGGATAATTACGTGTTCGAATGCCTCTGGAATGTTAGGATAATGTTGTAAGAGATAAATTTTGTGTTTTCAGTAGTTGAGAATTTCCATTGGAAGGTTTTGGAGGAGAAAATACGAGGAAGAAGATGCATGATCGCTGGGGGGAGCGAACTAGTATGCTCGATCGAACTGGTTCGGTCTGCCAGCGAATCGATTCGGTTTGCTGGCCTACACAGTTTTTGTTTGTGCGTTATTTTGACCCATTAGGCCTTGGGGATTGACCGTGGGGGCTTTCGGTGTACTGTGGGATTATCGGGGAAGGTTTTTAAGGTATTGGTACGTGTGATAGGCCAATGATAGTGGGTTCGAGTGAGGAGAATAGAGGATTCAAATGAGTATCCATTTTAATATTAATCGGAAAGTTGGGATGAACTTCGAGATTAGGTGAACCGTGCGATGTGTGATATGTGCACAAAGTTCAGTACTATATATATATATATATATATATATATATATATATATATATATATATATATTAGAGTGACATGTATATATATGTATGGATGCATGCTATTTGTTTATATTGAAAATACCTACTAGGTAATGCTATCGTAAGGAGGTTGTGCGTAGTGGGTAGTCTATTCTGGCATTGACTAATAGGTTTTGGATTGATTCCTCAGGTCATAGTACTGTTGCATGACCACTATCCATGTGTGAGGATAGGTATTGGTTTCGAGATCAGTTGGGCGCGATGTGGTATTATTGCGATCCTCGATCGTATATTTATGACCGCCTCCATTGTATGTGTTTTCGTTTAGGATTGATGATGAGATTCCGGTCTGGTGGCTCGGTGTGAGGCGTGACGCCTGGAGCCAGATAACATGTAAGGGATGCATCCACGAGGTCTCAGCTCTCGGGATGTGGTTATACATATATATAGAGTGATATATATATATATATATATATATATATATACGAGATAGTGTCTATATGAGAACACACTCTATATTAACTCACTTGAGTCTACATATATAGGAATACCAACTAGTTTGGATATATAGAAAAAATAGGTTAGAATAGTGTGAGAACTCCATCTCCTCAAAGGAACATACTTCATGAAGAAAGCCAGTCCAAGAGAACCTTCAAAGGGAAGTTAATTCTAACCCTAAAACCATAAATAGGACACTTGCACTGCATAATACATATCATCTATTTGTTTAATTTTTTTTTTCCAACACTTCAAATCTTTGAAAAATCAATTTAATTCAATTCAAATCGTTTTATATAATTTTCAAATGATTTTTGAATTAATTAAATTTGGTTTTTAAAAGTGTTGTGGGTAAAAGTTGATTTTCAGAAATTTGTTTTCTATGCTGATTGTTTGCCTGGGTAGAATCTGAAAGTGCTTGAGAATTGAAGGTGTGCGTTGTAATTATTTTCATACATGCGTTTTTAATCACATCTGGTGCGTACACGTGTTAGCATTTTGTCAGCTTAGATTGTGTTTGTTGTTGGACACAAAACGCGTACATTTTTCCAGCCATTGGATCAACTTAATCAACGTATTGCATGCGTTTTATTTCAATCTGTGTGAACCCAGCCTTACCCAATCAGTATTCATATCACCCACCGCCTTTGTTAAACCATTGGATCTAAGTCAAATCATTTAGACTAAATCTTAGCCGTTGGATTGACGCCAAAGTTCTCGATCCTTCTACACTTAGTATAAAAAGAGACTAAGCCTGAGCATTTTGAGACTTTTTCCATTTCGTTAAAACTGAGAAAGTAGAGAAATAAGGGAGAAGAGAGGGAAAATAGAGAGAGAGAGAGAGAGAGATTAAAAGAAGAAACCCTAGTTTTCTTCGTAATTCAAACCTCTATGAGTCTTCCCCTAAACCAAAACACCAAAAACCTAAAAGTCCCTACACCAGAAAACCCATCTTGTGAGAATTAGATCCTTCTAGGGTTTCTATGTTGTTGGTTTTGTGTTTTCGTTTGAAGACCTCTTCAAATATTTGATTCTCTCAGAACTCATCTCTAAGAGAGATTTAAGTTTCATTATTGAAACTGAATCTTTCTAAAAGATAACATCTCACGTTATAGTTTTCTGTTTCTCTTTCTAGATCTAGCATTTTTTATCTATTTTGTTTCAACGAGTTTTTTGAAATAAAAACTTTTAGTTTCAAAAATAATTTTTCAGATCTAGCAAGTTGTGTGTTTCTAATTTTTATTTCATATTTTATGAAATACTAGTGTTCAAAAATAAAAGGAACACAAAAAAACTCTTGCTAAAGTTTTAAGGCGTATAGATCTGAAAATAAGTTTTATATGTCAAAACTTGTTGAATCAGTCATTGCATGTTAAGTCTAAATCTGTTTTGTAAAGTAGACTTCTAGTCTAGTTTGGATCTCAATTGGAGGTTTACAATTACAAAAATATTTTTAAAACCCTGAAATTGTTTAAGACCTTGAGCCGTCTTCTGAGCAAGGTATCCTTGAGATCCGTGGATAAATAAAAGATCAAGAAGTATTTTCTTGAAAAATCAAGATTGAGAAATAACTTTCATCTTAGAACGTTTGTAATTTGTTAGGAAAATTTGTATAAATCTTGAGAGGGTGAGTTGCATGTTTGCATGTAGTATCACATCACAAACACTATCTCACACGAATACTTAGATATTGTGGTTCTGTTTGAGAATCTTGAATTTGACAGAGTTGCTGGAATCATAATTCAAAGAGAAGGAGATCAAGAAAAAGACAAAGAAGCTGCAAGAAAAGATCAAGTTCCAAGTCATAATACCTTTGGAGTGGAGAATCTCGTGTAGGTACATTCTGAACTTAGGTTAAGATCTTTGTAGTTTACTTAAGTGTTGTAACTTGATTTTTATTCTAGTGGATTTTCATTTTGTGCCGTAGAGGGCACCGTGGATGTTTCCCTTGTTTAAGGGTTTTACCACGTTAAAATTCTTGTGTCTATTTCTTTGAATGTTCTTAACTGTCGTTGTGATTGGGACTGCATGGTAACGTTAGTAGATGTTTATTAAAAATTAAACAAAAGGTAATCAACTATCGAATTTAATCCACACATTCAGAAAAAGTTTTTATAACACATCTTGTGTTTTTCGAAAAGTGTTTTGCCCAAAATTTTTATTCGGAATTTACTTAACTTATAACTATTTGTTATTAATCTTGTAAACAAAAGCTTTTAGTATTAAGGCTGTTTTTCAATTGGTATCAGAGCATGAACACCTTTTGTGATCCTAAAATTTGAGAAATTATTTTTGAAACTTCTTTCTGAAAAAAATTCTGAATATGAAAGAAAAATTTGAGAAGTTAGGTAACCTATCCCGACCACCACTCTTTGATGGAAATAATTTTTCGTACTGAAAAATGCGAATGACTACTCTCATTCCATGAACCCTGGGTGATGAAGTCTGGGAAATGATTGAAACAGGGTTTGCACATCCTACTAAACCTACCTCTGCCACTGATCCAACAATAATTAAGAAACTTCTTAGTGAATTTACTAAGGAAGAGAAAAAACTATCTCTTGATAATAACACATGAAAGAATTCCATCTTTATGTCCATTAATGAACATGAATTCAAAAGAATATCCATTTGTTCTACTTCTAAAGAGGCATGAGACACTTTAGTTATTGCTCATGAGGGTGATGAACGTGTCAAAGATGGAAAAACTCACATGCTTATTCAGCAATATAACACCCTGATTATGACAATGAATCGTTTGATGATTTCTACGTAAGGTTAACTGATATTTTTACAAAACTTCATGAAAATGGTATAACCTACAATAGAAAAGAAATTGTGTCAAAGATTCTTAGGTCATTGCTATCTAAATTTGACAAGAAGAGATATGCTATTGAGGAAATGAATGACCCTAATATGACTCCTGAATTACTTAGCAGTAAACTTAGGACTGTTGAATTGAAACTGGACTTTAAAAAGCAATTAACCAGACATATTAATAAAACCTCGAGTTCAAATGTTGTGTTTTCATCTAAATTACCAGGGCCTAAATTGAACTCTATAGACTTTGACACTGACTGTCTTGAAAACTGTGATTTGGAAAACCTTGACAATGAAATAGCTCTTATGATTAAGCATTTCAAAAAGATTTTGAAATTCAGAAATGCTGTAGCCACTAAATAAGGCAAATCAAATTATCAAGGTAATTAATCTCACAAACCTCATGACAGAGACAATACCAAACATACTTATGACAATAGGAGGAATTATGACCCCAACAGACCTAAACCTGGCATAAAAGATGTTAGGTGTCATTGTTGTGATAAACTTGGTCACTATGCTAGTAAATGTCCAACTAGTTTTAACAACAATAACAGGCCAATATGTGTAAGACATGGGATGACTCTAGTGATTCTGATGAGGATGAAACTAAGTCAACCCAAATGAATGAGTATTTTATACTAAGCTAATATATATTGATGATGCATGCTTGCCTGCTCATGAACTTGAAATGCTTGTTGATGATGTTAATAATCATGATGACAATTCTGTTCCTATTACTGCTGAAAGATTATGTGTGAGTCAAAGTGAGAATGTTGATGATGAATTAAACGTGTGCGTGAGTAAAGAACCTATAAAAAAATATAGGGGACAATTCACACGATGCACATAGTGGGTCTGATGATGACCTGCCTGATTTACATGAATTATACACTAAAATGGTTATGAAGAGTGCTCGCCTAGAAAAGATGATAAAAACCTTAAGTGAGCGTATCAATTTGCTTAGCTAAACCATTATGAATAACACTGAAGATTATACTGCTCAATGTGTTTCTCATGAGAATGAGATTGAGAATTACAACTTGAGAATAAATTCTTTGATTCAAAAGAACCATGAATTTGAACAAAAGTACAAGGCAACCCTTATTGAACTAGAAGAGTCAAAGCAAAAGGTTTCAAATGTTTTTAAAAAATTTTAACACTTTGAAACACAAACCAAGACTTATGAAAAAATTATTACTGGAAGCAAATTTGACTTTGAAGATAAGTTTGGCCTAGGTTTTGGAGAAATAGTGCACACAAGTAAGACCAAAGTTTCTCCTGAAAATGTCGCTTTTATAAAACAAGGCCAAACTTCTCAAAATGTTCAGAAATGTGAACCTAATCTCAATGTCTCTCAATTAACACATAATCAGTACAATCAACAGTTGAAACCAAACTGTCAAACCAAATATGTTTGCCCTTCTGCCAAAGACCAAAGACAGAAACCTAAACATAATAATGATTGGACTACTGTACCCAATAGATCCAAGCTAATTTTTGGATCTAATTTTCAAAGACTTTAGTAAGAAAGTTAAGTCATATACCCATCAGTATTGTTCCTACTGTGACATTTTTGGACATACTCTAGATTAGTGTTTCCAGAAAAGGACATACACTCCTACCTACCAGAACTTTAAATATTCTAGGAAATCTAAAAATACTTATATACTTCCTAGACAGGACGCAAACAACTCTAACTCTAAAAAGAAAAAGGGAGGGTCCAAGACTAAGAAAAAATCATTTAAAAAGACCCCTCAAACTTTTTCTAAGTCAAAAGGCCACAAAATTTTTAAAACCAGGCATATTTGGATTAGAAAAAGATGACTTACTACACCAGCTCAAGTGCAACATTGTCATTCCGCTTTAAAGGCACAAAGAACTTCAACTGGATGGTATTTAGACTCCGGATGATCTAAACATATGACCGGGGATGAAACCAAATTAAAGAACAAGACAGACTTCCTTGGAGGTAGTGTCATGATTGGAGATGATGTTTCTTCTTAGATCATAGGTAAAGGAACATTGAGTGAGCAAGGGATTCCTGAACTGAATGATGTTCTATTAGTTAAAGGCCTTAAAGCCAATCTCTTAAGTATATTAAATTTTTTTTATTCTAATCACTCAGTTACCTTTTCTAAAACAGATTACAAAATTATTGATGAAAAGGGTAATTGTATTTTAACAGGAAACAGAACCCCAAAAAACTGTTACACTGTAATCCCAAATTCAGAATCTTGTAATGTTTTCAGATTAGAGGATTCTGATCTATGGCACAATAGATTGGGACACAAAAATTATGATAACCTTAGAATATTGAGTTCCCAAGAGATAGTTAGAGGTTTGCCAAAAATTAAAGATTCTTTTACTCCTGTATGTGGACCTTGCCAGGAAGGCAAAATAAGTAAATCCCCACACAAGAAAGTTAAAGATATCCTTACCACTAAACCTGTAGAACTTATACACATGGACCTCATGGGTCCTTCAAGAACTATTAGTTTCTGTGGAAACTCATATATCCTAGTTATAGTGGACGGCTATACGGGATATACATGGGTAGATTTTATGAAACATAAATCATAAACCTTCAATGAGTTCTTAAGAATCCTTTTGAAAATTAATAATGAGAAGGATACCCAAGAGTGTCGAATTGGGAGTGATAGAGGTGGAGAGTTTAAGGACTCAGGAATCTCTGAGTATTGTGTAGTTAATGGCTATAAACATGAGTTTAGTGCTCCCAAAACCCCGCAACAGAATGGTATAGCTGAACGCAAGAATAGGACCTTACAATAAATGGCTAGGGTTATTTTGCATGCGAAGAATCTCCTTAGATACTTTTGGGTAGAAGCTGTCCAAATCGCTTTTCACGTTATTAATCATATCTACCTCAGAAAAAATTCCAAAGAAACATCTTATGAGTTATGGTTCCACAAAAAGCCAAACTTGAAATATTTTAAAACCTTCGGTAGTATCTGCTATATCTGCAAAGATAGAGAGCATCTTTTAAAATTTGATACCCGAGGAGAAAAGGGAATTTTTCTTGGTTATTCCAAAAATAGTAGGGCTTTGCATGTTTTTAACTATAGAACCAAAACTATTATGGAATAAATTAATGTAAATATAGATGACACAAGTGTTAGGAGTAGTGACAGTCAACCAGTAACATTTGATGAGGACGAACCAATTTTATCCCCTGATCCTCAAGATGATACTGATTCACTGCCACCTGAGAATCCTTCTGTACCAACTTGGGTTTCTAAAGATCATCCCACTGAAACTATTATCGGTAATCCTTCGAAACCAGTTAGAACTAGATCCCTGCTTTGACAAGTGACACAATTTTCTTATTTTGTTTCTCTATAGGAACCTAAAAATGTTAATGATGCCCTTAATGACTCATCTTGGATAAATGCAATGCAAAAAGAGCTAATCCAATTTAAGAGTCCTGATGTTCGGAATCTGGTTCCTAGACCTAAAGATTCGAAGGTTATTGGCACAAGATGGATTTTTAAAAACAAAACTATTGAAAATGGGGAGGTCATTAGAAATAAAGCTAGGTTGGTTGTGCAAGGATACTCCCAGATTGAGGGAATTGATTTTAACGAAACCTTTGCACCTGTTACTCGTCTAGAATCAGTTTGTCTCTTTCTTGCAATTTCGTGTCATATGCAATTCAAATTATTCCAAATGGATGTTAAATTCACTTTTTTAAATGGAATTTTGTCTGAAGAAGTTTACGTAGAACAACCTAAAGGATTTGTTGATCCTGTACACCCATACCACATTTTTAAGCTTAAGAAAGCCTTATATGGTTTGAAATAAGCTCCTAGAGCTTGGTACGAGCGACTGTCTACCTTCTTAGTGTCTCACAACTTTGTCCGTGGCGGAAACGATCAAACATTATTCGTTAGAAAGAAAAATTAACACGTCTTAATTGCGCAAATATATGTGGATGATATTATTTTCAGATCCACTTATCCTAAAAAAGTAGAGAATTTTTCTGATATCATGCATACTGAATTTCAGATGACTCTAATGGGCGAACTACAATATTTTTTGGGTTTACAAGTTAAACAATGCAGTGATGGTCTTTTTATTTCTCAATCCAAATACGCTGCAAAGTTAGTTAAAAAATTTGGCTTAGAAAATGCTAAAACTGCTAGAACTCCTATGAGTACTTCAACTAAACTTTCTAAGGATGATATTGGGAAAAGTGTAGATCCCACCCTTTATAGAAGTATGATAGGGAGTTTACTGTATCTTACCGCGTCTCGACCCGATATATCTTTTGTCATGTGTATCTGTGCTAGATATCAAAGTAACCCTAAGGAATCTCACTTATTAAGTGTAAAAAAGATTATTAAATATATTAAGGGTACTCTTAAATTTGGTATTTGGTACACAAATTATACGACTAGTTCTACTGTAGGATACAGTGATGCCGGTTGGGCCGGTTGTTTTGAAGACGGTAAGAGCACTTCTGGTGCTTGCTACTACGTAGGCAATAATCTCGTAGGTTGGTCGTGTAAGAAATAGAATTGCATTTCATTATCTAGTGCTGAATCAGAATATATCGCAGCTGGTAGTTGTTGTACTCAATTACTTTGGATTAGACAAATGCTTAGTGATTATGGCTTCATAGAAAAATAATTAACCATGTTTTGTGATAATCAAAGTGCCATTAATATTTCCAAAAATCCCGTAATGCACTCCCATACTAAGCATATTAATATTAGACATCCTTTTATCCGTGACCTTGTCGAATCCAAATACCTCATTATTGAATATCTGAACACTCAAAAGCAGCTCGCAGATCTCTTTACCAAACCTTTAGATAACATTCGATTTGAGTATTTGCGAACAACTATAGGCATGATAACTCTCAATTAATCTCTTTGTTTTTGTGATTTATACCCCTTGTATATTTGAGAAAAATTGGGGGAGAAGATCTTGAGTATTGTTTAGCGATTTTCCTATCTATTCCTGATTCTAACTTAACTAATATGCCTATTTAGTGTTTATCTTGTTACAGGCATTTCAGACCCGTTGCACATCTTGTTTATATTTTTTAGGGTATTAGTCTATACATAGTTGAGTAATGTATTTTATTTACCTTTTTTTCGGTTTGAGGATGGGAATGGGTAGTTAGAACTTTTGTGTAGGACACACATGCTTTCCTTTTAACCCAAGAGTACTGAATACTCAAGGGAATTTTGTCTCTAATATCCAAAGGGGGAGATTGAGAACATACTATATATTGACTCACTTGAGTCTGCATATATAGGAGTTCCAACTAGTACATAGTTCATGAAGAAAGCCAGTCCAAGAGAACCTTCAAAGGGAAGTTAATTCTAACCCTAAAACCATAAATAGGACACTTGCACTGCATAATACATATCATCTATTTGTTTATTGTTTTTTTCCAACACTTCAAATCTTTGAAAAGTCAATTTAATTCAATTAAAATCATTTTATATAATTTTCAAATGATTTTTGAATTAATTAAAATTTGGTTTTTAAAAGTGTTGTGGGTAAAAGTTGATTTTCAGAAATTTGTTTTCTATGCTGATTGTTTGCCTGGGTAGAATCTGAAAGTGCTTGAGAATTGAAGGTGTGCGTTGTAATTATTTTCATACATGCGTTTTTAATCACATCTGGTGCGTACACGTGTTAGCATTTTGTCGGCTTAGATTGTGTTTGTTGTTAGACACAAAACGCGTACATTTTTCCAGCCATTGGATCAACTTAATCAACGTACTGCATGCATTTTATTTCAATCTGTATGAACCCAACCTTACCCAATCAGTATTCATATAACCCACCGCCTGTGTTAAACCGTTGGATCTTAATCAAATCATTTAGACTTAATCTTAGCCGTTGGATTGAGGCCAAAGTTCTCGATCCTTCTACGCTTAGTATAAAAAGAGACTAAGCCTGAGCATTTTGAGACTTTTGCCATTTCATTAAAACTGAGAAAGTAGAGAGAGAAAGGAGAAGAGAGAGAAAGTAGAGAGAGAAAGGAGAAGAGAGAGAGAGAGATTGGAAGAAGAAACCCTAGTTTTCTTCGTAATTCAAACCTCTGTGAGTCTTCCCTTAAACCAAAACACCAAAAACCTAAAAGTCCCTACACCAGAAAACCCATCTTGTGAGTATTAGATCCTTCTAGGGTTTCTGTGTTGTTGGTTTTTTATTTTCGTTTGAAGACCTCTTCAAATATTTGATTCTCTCAGAACTCATCTCTAAGAGAGATTTAAGTTTCATTATTGAAACTGAGTCTTTCTAAAAGAGAACATCTCATGTTATATTTTTCTGTTTCTCTTTCTAGATCTAGCATTTTTGATCTATTCCGTTTCAATGAGTTTTTAGAAATAAAAACTTTTAGTATCAAAAATAATTTTTCAGATCTAGCGAGTTGTGTGTTTCTAATTTTTATTTCATATTTTAAGAAATACTAGTGTTCAAAAATAAAAGGAACACAAAAGAACTTTTGATAAAGTTTTAAGGTGTACAGATCTGAAAATAAGTTTTATATGTCAAAACTTGTTGAATCAGTCATTGCATGTTAAGTCTGAATCTGATTTGTTAAAGTAGATTTCTAGTCTAGTTTGGATCTTAATTGGAGGTTTACAATTTCAAAAATATTTTCAAAACCTTGAAATTATTTAAGACCTTGAACCGTCTTCTGAGCAAGGTATCCTTAAGATCTGTGGATAAATAAAAGATCAAGAAGTCTTTACTTGAAAAATCAGGATTCAGAAATAACTTTCATCTTAGAACGTCTGTAATTTGTTAGAAAAGTTCTATCTGAGAATCTTGAATTTGAAAGAGTTGCTGGAATCAGAATTCAAAGAGAAGGAGATCAAGGAAAAGACAAAGAAGTTGCAAGAAAAGATTAAGTTCTAAGTCAGAATACCTTTGGAGTGGAGAATCTCGTGTAGGTACATTCTGAACATATATTAGGATCTTTGTGGTTTGCTTAACCGTTGTAACTTGAATTTTATTCTAGTTGATTTTCGTTTTGTGCGGTAGAGGGCACCGTGGATGTTTCCCTTATTTAAGGGTTTTACCATGTTAAAATTCAGGTGTCTATTTCTTTGAATGTTCTTAACTGTCATTGTGATTGGGACTGCATGGTAACGTTAGTAGATGTTTATTAAAACATAAACAAAAGGTAATCAACTATCGAATTTAATCCATACGTTCAGAAAAAGATTTTATAACACATCTTGTGTTTTTCGAAAAGAGTTTTGCCCAAAAAGTTTATTCGGAGTTTACTCAACTTATAACTATTTGTTATTAATCTTGTAAACAAAAGCTTTAGTATTAAGGCTGTTTTTCACTGTATTTGTTTATAGCACGGATATAACTATGATTTATATTGTATGAATATTCATTTATAGCAGGGGTAGCTATGCTATTATTATTGCATGAAATACTTATATAGCGAGTGTGTCGCTATGATGTTGTTACGAGAATATACTAGTGAAGGTAGTTATACTTAGCCAATAGAGTCTAATAGCGAGGTTTGGGATTGGATAGTAGTTACGTGTCCTAGTTTGATTGGGAGTTTAATTAGGATAATTAAAATGAAATGAACACGTAAGGTGCGCACTATAGTTGAGAGGTGAGTTTTATCTCATGTGAGTGCGACTGGTTAATTATGAAAGTAATACACTACTGTTTAAACGATTTAAAGCAATTATCTACTTGTATAATATTTCCTACTTTTGAGTTTTGACCCGCAGGCTTTCATTTTTTCTTATTTTTTTCCTTATACCCCAGGTGTGCAGTAGTAGGAGTCGGGACTGCAGGGATAGATTTATTCTTGCTGGGTAGTAAATGTGGAGGATATATCTTTGTTTATACGCCTTAACTTTTTTTATCTAGATAAGATCAGTTATTTTTTATTTCAATTTTGGACCTATTGCCCATAGATGGTTAGGGTTTTATCTTTATGTCACACATCTATATTTCAATACTCAGTTTTATTATTCAGTTATGTACCGTAGATGTTTTATTTGGTGACCGATGGTTTATTCGATTCACTCTTATTATTTATCTATGCATAAGGATTATTCACTCATCTTGATTGTATAGTTTATTCATATTGTTTATATTATATTATGATTGCGATAGTGATGCTGAGAATGAACCATACTAAAATTCCTATTTTATTTTAATAGATGATTGGCTATCCAGTATTAGAATAGGCAGGTTGTCACAAAGACCATAGAAGCTTGAGAAGAAAATAATATTATGTGAAAATTCCATTTTTAATTGTCTCAGTGATGAACTCTATGATTAATATGTCAACTGTAAAATTGCAATTGTGTATGTAACTAATCTCTCAAATCAAAACTAATTGCTTTACCACCTTAAGATTTCAACAATCCCAACTCGAATCAGTGAGTGAGAGAGAGAGAGAGAGCTGGGTAACTAATCTCTCGCCGCTGGACCACCCATCAGTGGTCAAAGATGAAAATTTTACCACTGATAAATGCATTATTTTATATGTTTTATACCCAAATTTATACTTTGTTTCACCCATTTTATTTTATGATATAAGTTTTTATGGTCATTTTGACAAATAAAGGAAAAAATGAAAGAAGAATTTAATTTGGGGTCAAAACAGTAATGCTAAGACAAACCTAGGCTTTTCAGTAAAGAAAAAGTTTTCTACTATCCGTTTTACAGGTGCCCATGAAATTTGGAGTGAATTGAAGACCAATTGGAGAAAATTAAAGTTGATTTTCACTCGTTAAAAATGTTGTTTTTACATTTGTGCAATAAAATAAAGATTAAAGTCGAATTTTTTTGTTCTCCAAATTCCACAAAAATCGACGTGCGTGCTCCACCCGGGGGAGGGGTGGGGGAATCGTGTACCTCATCCCGATCTGAAACTGAAGGAGGTGGAGTGTTTGTTTCCAAGACAGTTATTTAGGTGACTCCAAAAGACTTAATGGCCAATAAAAAAGAGACCCACTTGAACTCAACTTCTACCATTCCAGCATTATAAATTAAGAGTTCGGCAGAAGGTTTGAAGCAAAATTCGGTGGAGAAAATTTTAGAATAAAAAATCTGTCGAAATATAATACGATAAATTGTGATATTATTGTGTGCAACTTTGTGGAGAGGATCACGCGTGATTGTAATACCGTTTTTAATTGAAGTTTTGTAAGTTGATTATTATAATGAGAATTATACCTTCATCTTGCAATATTTTATTATTCATTATGCTAACTTAAATTTAATTGCTAAGATTATGAACGTTTTTCATGATTAGTTAGCATTTAATGTTTAATTAAATTTCGTATTCCAAAAAATTATTTTAGACTATTTAAAGATTCATTATTCATATAAAGTATTACGAGAGTAATATTTTGTCCTTCAAAACAAACTCTATTCAATACTAAGATTTTAGGTATATTTAATTTTGATGAATTATGTTCCGTTAAATCGTTTGATAGCCCAATCGAAGTTCATGTCTTAAAATGCGTAGAATTGATACTTTTCAAGAGAATGAGGATTTTAGTTTTATGAATAAGATAAAAGTGAATTAAAAATTGAACTTTATTGATTTATCTTTCAAATTTATGCGGAGAGATTCGATCAATTTTCAGTTATAAAAATTTGGAATAAAAATTTACATTGATATTATAGCTAATTTTAATTGACAAATGGCTCTGAAATCTTAGTAACTCTCTCTCTCTCTCTCTCTCTCTCTCTCTCTCTCTCTCTCTATCTCTATCTATCTATCTATCTATCTATCTATCTATCTATCTATCTATCTCTTATTGTTAACATGATTTGCGTAAATATTTTTTTTAGTTGCAAGAATTGTGGTGTTTAGTTGAAAAATGGACTTTATAAAATTGATCATTTCCTCGTGAGGTCGATCCATACTTGCCCGCTATTTTATTTATAACCCGTGCACTTATAATATTTATTAAATTTACAAAAAGTTATAGAATTTATCTAGTTGGAAAATCTAATTTTAAAAATTGATTACTTACTCATGGGATCGAAATAGATGCGGGAAAAAGTTTTTTTTTTATTTCTTTGTGTTAAGTTTGTGTTTTTATAGAGAAAAACGTTGAAAAAGAATTCTAAAAAAAATAAAGTGTCTTTTACTGTTTGGGGTCTAGTAGTTTTCATTATTTTGAGTATGTCGTCATTTATTTACACTATAGTTGGTTGGGGCTCGAAATCGCTGAAAACCATTAGTTGACTGGTCTGACCGTTAGTTGACTCACTTTTCAATGAAAACGAATCTTTTACCCCTTAATACATTAATACACATTAGTATAAGTATATATTAATGTATTAAAAATAAGTTCTACATTATTTTTAATTATTTTTTATAATATTTTTTATTAATTATTTTTATAAAATCAAAAAGCCTTATAAAATGGAAAAAATTTATACACTATTTTTTTATACACGATTTTTTATAATGTCAAAAGGTTTTTTATAAACTGTTTTTTTAACTCTTTTTTATAAAATCATTTTTTTAATAAAATATTAATTGTGGGGACCTATATACAAATTAGGCCCAATTCCAGTCCGACCGACCAAGCCCAATAGCATTTGGGGCACGTCCGACCCATCTTATTAATAACGAGGATTACTTCCATCATTCATCACATGGATAATTACAAACTTATCAACAATTATAATTAGCTCACGTTGGTTACCCAAAATCTCAGACGAGATATTGAGAGTGCGCTTTTGGGATCTTAATAGATTATTTATATAATTAAGTTTTCAAGACACAAAATTCCAAATCTAATCTTTTTATCCTAAACAAGCATCTAGGTGATAAAACAAATAAATTATATCATGCACAGAGACAAGACAAATTAAGGAAAAAACCACTTGCAGATAGCACTTTAGAAAAATTACAAGATAGTCGACTTACAGACCACTTGATAACCGTCACAAGTATAATGCACTAGTCTTCGTAAATCTCTAAAGAATACAACTCGGTAAGGAGAACTCCACACGTGGCCTTCCACACTGCCTTTGTCTTCAGTAATGATCCCTTCGAGAATCACACTGGTATGTCGTTTTATAAATACATGTTTTGAGGCGGCAACTCGTTTGAACGAATTATGAAGCTCATTTGATCGAGGATAGCAGTTCGTTCTAATGGAAATTAGCTCGTTCGAATGACCAAGCTATCTCGTTTGAACGAAGTTCAAACGACATTCAAATGACCTAAAATAGTACGTAACGCTACTCAAAATGTGTCTCTAATGCGTGTAACTACGACTTAAGTGTAAGCCAGTCGCTCAAGTAATAATCCGGTAAATCGGGTGTCCAACTCAGGGACTAAGATGGTCACTCGTGATGACTACTAAGTGAGATGACTAACCCTCACAAGTGACTCAGAGAAAGAAGGAAAAAGATGATGGTTGTTGAGATCTTTATACTACTTCTAATTAAAGCAATAAAATCCTATTTGACTTAACTATGCATGTAAGACTAGTAATGAACTGATTAATTAATATGAGAGAAAGATAAGGTCGGAATACAATCCTCCAACACTTAGTAATTTCACCGGATACCAAACTAGTTGAGAATTAAACACGTAATCGAAATGAAGTCTTTATTTATTTCAAGCATTACATATATAAAGTAATTAATCCTCACAATAAGTAATCAAGAATAAAACTAGAGTACGTGATAAAATTGTTAACATGCGTATCACATTCTTAAACACTCCGGTTACCTAGGAAAAATGGAGTTAAACTTCCTACGGCGGTTATATTAACAAAATACCACGTTTTCAATTAATTATTAACTTAAAAACATATTTTATATCCCTGCGAAACATATAGGGTTGGATTCATGCATTCTAACCCTTGGAAACCTAGCCAGACATGATGTTACTAATTAAAGACATGATTTTTACATTGCATGTAATCATATTCATCATAAATATATCTAAGCATGCAAAAGAATGATATAGAACTAAGAAAAAAAAAGAACATGCAAAAGAGATGGAAAGATTAAGAACAATATGAGAAAGGCAAACTTTTATTAAGAGATACTGAAATTCAAACCTTAATAATGTAATATTTGATGAAGACTATATTGCCCAATGTTTCTCCTCTTTTTATCCTATCAAAAATTGTGTTTCTAGCCTTCTAACTAACCCTAGAATTATGTGTGAATAAATCCCCCACGTTTTTATAAGAGTTTAAACCATGCACAATTCAAAAACTTAAGCGGATAAACAAAAACAAAAATCACGCACAGATAACCGAATCGGACCTACTTCACAATTGGATTGGTTCATTTTTCCAGTATAGCCAAGCCTTTTTAGAATCGGTTCCCCTTTAGAACCGAACCGGTTCTTTTCTCAGAAATCTTCAAGTTTAGTCTTTTGATTCTTCTTATCTTTATATGCTCATACCTTTCCAACTGAAGCTCGAATTTGGATGTCATTTTTTTCGATATACTCGTGAACTCAATGTCTCCGAATTCTCTTTAGGTTCTGCATCCAAATTCTGAATGTATAATTACTTTAATGCCCTTGACTTTCCTTCTTTGCCTTTCGATTCTTATTCTGATTTCTCTCTTGCTTTCACATGTATGAAATAACTGTAAAATATAAGAAAAATACACGAAACATGATGTACTTGCAGGAAGAGGTCAGTAGCAATGATATGAGATAAATTCGTTTCAATAATATTGCACGGGATGATAAAATTGCCTAAATTACTGGGATAAATGTGAAGAATTTACGCCGAATCAAACCCCCCTAACTTTGAACTTTGCTCATCTCGAGCAATGTAAAAGAATCATAGCATGGTCTAAAAGTTATAATACATCTTATTAGGATATAATACCTTTTTCGCGGGCAAGAAATTTCATTTAGTATAAGCATTAAGTTGTTAAATCCCATGGTTACCGTAGTAGGACGAGTGGTGTCTCGTGAGGGTGTGCAGTGAATATACCCACAAAATTCATTTTTCACATGACTCAAAGAAATTATTAAAATACTTAAAAATTGTACAATATAATTTTCCTAAAAATAGTCACCTTAAATTCGTATTCAAGAGTCTCAATTCACAGTGTCTGTGTGAAGCCGAAAATTGAACCACTAATTTCCATCGATTGATCAATACATTACTTTCCGATAAATCATTTTGATTAAAATTATCATGGGATGCTCTCACAAACGAATCACTTAGGATATGGCTATTTCTCTCCATGTGCATATTTTAAAGAGTAAACGCACTACACCAAAAATGCTATTTATAAGTGTTTTAAACACTTACAAATCAAATAGTAAGGGTTTTAAACCTTTATAAAAAAGGGGGTTATAATTTTTTTTTAACTTTTCAAAACACTTACAAATGGAAATTAGTAACGGTCCAATGTGTTAATATTTTTTGAGGTATGTGGGCTATAGTTAACCCATTATAAGTGTTTAAAATTGTTACTATTTGACATTTTATAAGTGTTAAAAATTCTTACTGTTAGATATTTTATAATTGTTTAAAACCATTACTGTTTAACATTTTATAAGTGTTTAGAATAGTTACTATTAGATATTTTATAAGTGTTTAAAACTGTTACTGTTTGAAGTTTTTAAATTATTTGGCACTTTATTAGTGTTTAAAACTGTTACAAATATTTATACAAATTAAAAAAAATTATTTGACCTGCAAGGCCCCATCCAAAGCAATTCCATCATCTGAACACAACAACCCGACATGAATAGAATATCAAGACATTTTTCGACCTTTAGCCACAACCCTTAACATGAGCAAAATATTAATTAAAATCCAACTCATAATTAGAATCTAGAAAATAAATTAAATTGAGAAATAATTTCATATATAAAGTAGTACTAAAATTCATCCATTATATATAAACAAAGTAGTAATAAAAATTATGCAATCCAACTTCAAATGTCTAACTGAGAAGATAAAAAAGTAGTAACTAAAATCATCCAACCCAACTCTAGTTTCCAAATGTCCTTGACTGTCCTCATATCAGCAGTCTCCAAAGTGATAATATGCCTTGAAACCTGAAATTTAATAGAAGGAATTAGAATTTTCTTAAATCTGATTTTATTTTAAAAAAAACTAAATTAGATACTTATTTTAGAAGTGACTTTTAGGCTCACAAGTTTGTAGTTATTAGAATTTGGCACTCAGTTTTTACTGTTTCGTAGTTTTCCCATTATAAATAACCAAAATATCTAAAGGCATTATCTAATTATATACTTACTTTAGAGTGACAAGGATATGGAACATGGCTAAACTAAAAAGTATATTGATCATTTGCTATGATATGTAATGGTCAACTAATAAAAATGTTTAAATGAGGGCCAAAGTTCAATATATAAAAACTTTTGAGAATAACATCAATTGCATCCTAAACTTTAGATGCGTGTGGACTCCGGGCAACATTTGCTTGTAAATCCCTTTTGCAGCCTCGTATATACGTATATGCACGAGCACATCCAATCCCTAAATAAAAGAATAACAAAAACGTTTCAAAAAATAAGAATGTCAAAAATTACTCCATTATGGTACCTTTATATAAGTGCAGTCTTATACATTGTATTCATCAATTTTCACTAAAAACATTGTGAGAAATTCATCACGTGATGTGATTTCTGAATTCGTTTTGAGAGGTATACCTCAAATTGAATGGGATCAAATAGTAGATTGGCTTTCCACGATTCCATTGTCTCAAACCCTGCAAGTTGATATATGTTACCAGTCACATACATGACAATACCAAAGATTAGCAATGAAATGGAAGTTTGTTTCTATGAGATTTGAAAGTGAATTTAGCACAAGAGGAGGTCTGCATAGAATCTGTAAACTGATTTTTTAATATGAAATAAATGTAATTGATAATTAACAACTTATATTAAAAATCGAGTCATTAGTAGAATGCAATGTTTGTGGTTGTCGGTAGTTAAATCAAACTTTTGTGATAATGCTTATACTATGAATACATTGTTTACTCATTAAGGTTCCATCAAATAACCTGAACAAATATGTTTGTGGGGAAAATAAAGAACTATCTTAAATGATATTCCCAAAGTACACCTTCCTACTCAGAGACACTAACCTCGGCCTGACTCACAGTCGAGGTGGCAGAAGGTCACAATAACCATCGGTAATATCGTCTTTTGTAAGGTCGGCCCTGGTCATCAAAGACTTGTGGGCTCGACCATCCATCAAAAACATCGGCCCAGGCCGACGTTACAAGCTATCACCTGAGGTCAGCAAAGCCTCGCAGTCTATCATCAAGCACCATGACAACATCGGCAATGGCCTACGTTCCAAGTATCAAACCTTGGTTGTTATCCTAGTCAGGGTCATTATGTAAGTTGGTCTCGGACATGGAGAGGGTCAGACATCACCAACCTCGTACTCATCCAAGCCGAGGTTGGTGCGTGTCGAAGACAATCGGGCATTTATGTGCACATGAATGGCTTGGGACGTGGACAAATCAGTTATAATTGAATCATTCCCTCCACGTGAGGGAATATTGAGGTCATCATTATTTAGTTAAGATCATCCAGGTATCATCCTTGCACTGATTGGATCTTAATGCACATGTTCATTGCATGATTGGGGGTACATTACACCCCCCAAGCACTATATATAGAGGTCATCCTCAACATTGTAAATGATCGATAATTGCAACCCTAGATGAAACTCTGTCATTTTACACAGTAGAGAGAGAAATCTTGAGAGATTGTATCCATGGACATTAGTGCCTTCATTCAGTGACATTACTCACACACTCACAGTGGACGTAGGCCAAATTGTCTTAACCACTTATATTCAAGTGTTCATCCTCTTCTCCTTACCTCCTTCAACATATATATACATATACTCACTTGTGTAGCCATTATTACCACTTGTTTGAGCTTGTCAACACCTTATTTGGTGGTGCTGTTTCCCGCATCATCATTTTGGCGTCGTATGTGGGAATGAGAAGATATATCTCTTCCTTTCCTAGCTTAACCTGACCGGAGACTCTGGTGGTGAACCAGGCCTCACCCTTCGTGTGAGACTATTTCACCATTGAAAGAGGTCCTTTAAGGTATTTAAGCTTTCATATTTTCACCACAAGCTCTTTAGCCCTCACATGGAACCGAAGTTACTACCACCTCCTTCACCACCTGGTGTTGGAGGACCCAGTTCTAGCAAGGCACCACCCCATTCCGAGATGGCTAAGTTGGCAGTAGCCTTGAAGTCACTGGCTACAACGCAACAAGCAATAAAGGAACAGTTTGCCCATCTAAGCCAAAATATGATGAGGCCACCTGCGGTCTCACCAGAAATGATTACTCCGATGGCTATTCAACCACGTCCAGAGGCCAGCGGACCACCCTAGGCACCACGAAAGGACCAATCTACACCTCAGCGAAGGAGAGATGTTGCTGACCCTAGACGTTTGCATCTGGGGAGGTAAGAAAACCCTTGCCTTGAGGATAGGTACGATGATATCGAAGCGGAAGATGCTTCAACAGACTGCTGGGAGCCATATGAGGTTTCAGACAACACGGTACGTCCTCTACAGCAGAGCTGAGGTTGCAGATCAAGAAGGGATTAGGTTGGGGATGCCCAGCCTAGAGGATCAGCATTTGATCGATTGAGTAGAGGGTCAGCCTTTGAAAGGCTCGGCCCAGTCAATTACCTGAGGTAGAGGTTATCCAGGTCGAGAAGTACAATTGGCTCCCAGAGGGGGGATGGTGAACATCGACCTCACCATGGCCAACCCCTACATGGACGAGATTGTGGTCAAGAGGTTAATAGACGACGACGTGCTGTAGCCGGGGAATCCTCAGTCCACCCCTTGAATGTGGCTGGGGATAACCTCGGCCAGACCGACGTTGTTAAACCATGGAACGACTCAATCCAACATCTGGAAGAGAAGATAGGGAACCTCATCAAAAGCCGAGAACCACTACAAAGAGGGTTCTCAGAGGGCTCCCCATTTGTGGCAAGGATAGTGAACTTCCCACCCTGCCAAGTTCAAACCACCTACGGTGTCTCCCAAGTATGATGGTAGTACCAACCCTGTGCATCATATTGATATGTGCCAGTCTGCAGCAGCCATTTATTCAATCCCTGATGAGATGAGGTGCCGGGCTTTCTCTGGGACTTTAACAGGTGCTGCACATATTTAGTTTACCTCTCTTCTGAAGAACTCTATTGAGAACTTTAAAGGCTTGGCTGAACGATTTATTCACAATTTCTGTTTTGGGGTAAGACCTCAGAAGAAGACCACTCATCTGTCGTACATCAAGCAAGGCAAGAACGAGAACCTAAGAGACTACATTGCTAGATTCAACAAAGAAAAATTGGAGGTTGAAGATTACGAAGAGAATATAGCTATGACAACCCTCATTGGAGGACTCCAGAAGGGGAAGTTACTTTGGAAGCTTGCTAAAGACCCTCCCAAGTCCATGCCAGAGCTGTTAGCAACTGCAGGAAGGGCCATGAATGCTGAAGAGGCTATGGCTGTAAAGTATGAGGATGATAACAGAAGTATCAGCGAGAAATTCCAAAGGAAGAAAGACGAAAAAAAGAGGTCTGCAGATGATAAGTTTGCACACTATACTCCTCTAACTGTGAGCTGCGAACACATACTCAATGAAATAAAAAATGACTGGTCCCTAAGATGGTCGGTGAAGTTAAAGGCTCCATCGCATAAGAGGAACAAGAATCTGTGGTGCGAGTTCCACCAAGACTACGGTCATCTGACTGACAAGTGCTTCGCCTTGAAGGATGAGATTGAGAAGATGTTGAAGTCCAGAAAGCTAGTGAATTATGTCGATGGTAAAGCTTCTAGAGGGGAATAGACTACCCTAAAAAGAAGAGAAACGACAAATGTCAGGAAGAGGCCCCAATAAGAAGAGGTGAGGACTCGAATGATGATGATGAGGATGACCCTGACCTCCCACCAAAAGATGACAATGCCCCTGTGAAGAGGGTTGGAATGATATCCTTTGGTGTTAACACCATCTGTGGATGACTAGCAAGGGGTGGCTCAGAGGTAGTCGACCGCAAAGCTCATATGACAGAGGCTAAGTCAGTGACCAAAGTAGAGGTTGTGAATCTGGCATCTTCAGAAGCTAATCAGAAGAGAAAGAAGGTAGATATGGATACTCTTATAGTTGGATTCTCCTGACTTGACTTCAAAGGCATCCTAGCTCCACACGATGACCCTTTGGTAATTACTACAAGGGTGCATGGCTGCGAAGTTCAGAGAATCCTCATTGACGATGGAAGCTCCGCGGATGTTATGTTTTGTCCCTGCTTCAAGAGCCTAGGCCTTAACAGAGCTAGGCTTGTACCCTATCATCATCCGTTAATTGGATTTAGTAGAGAGAAGGTCCATCCGTTGAGCATTTATGATATGGATGTACGAATGGGAGACGAGTGGCCTAAGAGGTTAACCCGGAAGATCAATTTTTTATGATGTATGAAAACGTCTTCTCAGCCTACAATCTCATCATGGGATGAGTAGACCTCAAGGAATTTGAGGCTGTGACTGCAACTGTCCACCAAATGCTAAAATTCCTGATTCCCTATGGGGTAGGGGAAGTGCAAGGTGACCAGACCTCGGCACAAGAATGCTACTTCAACTTGGCTGAAGGGAGAGAGGAACATAAGAGGGAAATAACGACATATAACATTGATACACTTAATCCAAGGGATGAGACAAAAATAAAGAAGGGAGAGGCCACGGAAGAGGTAGAATCCATCATCCTCAATGAGGACGAGCCGAAAAAACCCATCCAAATTGGCAAAGCCCTAAGACCTGAAATCAAGGAAGAGTTGGTAAATCTTTTAAAGAAGAGACAATGTGTCTTTGCTTGGAGCCATACAGATATGCCTGGCATTGACCCTACGATTATGTGTCATAAACTCAATGTGGCAAAAGACGCCTAGCCAATCAAGCAAAGATAAAGAGTTTACTCTAGGGAAAAGTACGATGTTATCAGGGAAGAGGTTAGAAAGCTGGAAGAGGCTAAGTTCATCAGAGAGGTCATATACCCTGAGTGGTTATCTAACGCCTTCATTGTGCCAAAATCTAACGAGAAATGGAGGATGTGTGTAGAATTCACTAATTTGAACAAGTCTTACCCAAAAGACAACTTCCCCTTATCTCGAATTGATCAGATGGTAGATGCCACAGCAGGGCATGAGCTCATGAGCTTTATGGATGCCTATTCCGGGTATAACCAGATTTTTATGGACCCAGAAGACTCAGAGAAGACAACGTTCATAACCGATAAGGGGGCCTATTGCTATAAGGTCATGCCCTTCGGCTTGAAGAATGCAGGGGCCACTTATCAACATCTTGTAAATAAGATGTTTCCGAGTCAGATTGGCAAGACCAAAGAGGTATATGTGGATGACATGTTGATGAAGATCTTAAAGGACGACACTCCCGTGGTCGACCTGGAAAGGACTTTTGACAACATGGATCTATACAAGATGAAGATCAATCCTCCCAAGTGTGTCTTCGGAGTAGGAGCAGGAAAGTTTCTTGGATTCATCGTTAATTAAAGGGGAATAGAGGCTAATCTCGAAAAGATCAGGGCTCTGCTTGAAATGAAGACACCTAGGACCATCAAAGACGTTCGGAGGTTAACTGGAAGAGTTACTGTGCTGGACAGGTTCATCTCCAAAGTTACGGACAAGTGTCTTCCTTTTTTTAAAGGCCTTAGAAAGGCTTTCGAATGGGATGAGGAATGCGACAAGGCTTTCAAACAGTTGAAGTCCTACCTCGTATCCCCTCTGCTCCTATCTCGACCCATCTTGGGGGAGAAGTTATATGTGTATCTAGCCATTTAAAAATCAGCCATTAGTGCAGCCATAGTAAGAGAAGAGGATGGAGTGCAGAAGTTGGTATACTTCATTAGTAAGGCCCTTCAAGGGTCTGAATAGAATTATCCTCAAAAAAAAAAAAAACCTATGCCCTGATACACGTGATACACGTTTCTAGGAAGATGAATCCATACTTTCAAGCTCACTCTATGGTTATCCTCACTGATTCCCCATTAAGACACGTCATCCACAAGCCTGAGAAGTCGGGCAGGTTGATGACTTGGGCCATCGAGTTAGGGGAATATGATATTATTTATCAACCAAGGGTTGCCATCAAAGGGAATGCTCTTGCAGACTTTGTAAAAGAATTAACCTGGGAAGAGGTTGAGATTGAGAATAGTCAAGAAATTACAGGAGAACCAGAGAGTAACGTCTTTCGTGATCCGGACGAGGTTGGGTCAAGTAAGTTCAGAAAAATCGTAACTGAGAATGAGAAAGACATGTACCTCTTCAAGCAAGGGATCCTATTAGAGGGGAACTTCTCTTCAAATGAAGATGTTTAGAACCTCTTCGTTGATGGGTTTTCTTATAAAAGTGGAAGCGGAGCAGGGCTGATACTGTCAGCTCTGGATGGTACCGACATTGAATATGCGCCGAGGTTAAACTTTAAGGATTCAAACAACGAGTCAGAGTATGAGGAATTGATAGCGGGGCTCTCCTTGGCAAAAGCCCTTAGAGTTGGCCGACTCCTAGTCCACAGTGACTCGAGGTTAGTTGTCAACCAAGTTCTTGCGGTGTATGAGGCCAAGGATGAAAGGATGGCCAAATACTTGAAGAGGGTAAGAACGACGCTAGAAGGCTTAGAAGAGGTGAAGATGAAGAGGATACCTCAGCAAGACAATAGTCGAGCCGATGCACTCGCTAGGTTGGCCTCAGCAATGAGGACAGAGATAAGAAGAACGGTACCGATTGAAATCCTGCCCCAGCCAACCATCAAAGAAGAAGAGGTTGCCAGAATTTACCTCAATCTGAATATAGGAGCCTCATGGATGGACCCAATCATCAGATACATCAGACGGGGAGAGCTTCCAGAATCAAAATTGGAAAGCAGAAAGCTGAGGTTCAAAGCCGCTAAGTTCTCAATTATAGGAGACATCTTGTATAAGAAGGGGTTCCTACTCCCTCTCCTTAGATGTGTGCACCCTTCAAAGGTTCCTACGGTCTTGAAAGATATACATGAGGGCTCTTGTTCAAGTCACAAAGGAGGGAGGCCTCTAGCTAAGAGGATAATTACTCAAGGGTTCTGGTGTCCGACCTTAGCCAAAGATGCAGCTTCTTATGTGAAGAGATGCGACAAGTGTCAGAGATTCTCCACCATCCCTCACGAACCTCATCATCCTATGACATTAATTAGCTCACCTTGGCCATTTGCACTTTGGGGCATTGACTTAGTAGGACCTTTGCCAAGAGCTGCAAATAACTATCTATTCCTAGTAGTGGAAATTAATTACTTTTCCAAGTGGGTAGAGGCTGAGCCGATGATCATGATTACGAAGCATACGACCTTCCAGTTCATCTGGAAGAACATCATATGCAGATATGGCCTTCCAAATACCCTCATCTCAGATAACGGAACACAGTTCAAGAATTCTTCCTTAGAAAAATATTGTGAAAGAGTGGGGATCAAGCAGTTCTTTTCCTCTCCTGGCTGACCCCAAGCAAATAGGAAGACTGAGGTCACGAATCGAAAAATCCTTGATGGGATAAAGAAGAGGTTGGAGGAGGCAAAAGGGAGATGGACAGAAGAGGTATACGCTATGTTATGATCCTACAGGACGACTGCAAGAACGCCGACAGTAAAGACTCCTTTCATGGTAGCACATGGTTCAGAAGCTGTCATCCCTACAGAAGTAGGGCTCCCCACCCATAGAGTTCAGACCTATGATCCTCAGAGGAATGGGGAAGAAATAAGACTTGACTTGGATCTAATTGAAGAGAGAAGGTAAAATACTGAGATCAGACAGGCAGCCTACCAGCAGAGAACAACAATATTCTATAATCGAAGGGTGAAATCAAGACCTATAGCTGTGGGAGACCTAGAGCTAAAGAAGACGTTGCAGAAGGGAAACAAGATCCACCCAAACTAGCATGGTCCTTACAGAGTGGTCGATGAGATTGTGCCTGGTACATATCGGCTAGAAAATCTTGAAGGGGAACCTTTTTCCAACCCTTGGAATGCTGACCACTTGAAGACATATTACATATGATGTTGCAATTATTTCTTTGTAATACACGTATCATTTTATAAAGAGGATATTAATGAAAAGAGCAGTTCCTGTGTCAATATTGTTTCATTATGCTTAAACATCATTAATTTGGTGATAAATTATGAGGTGAAATATCATAATTTGGTGACCTCAGACCTTAAACATCATTCAATTGGTGATAAATTATGAGGAGAAACATAATAATTTGGTGACCTCAAACCTTAAACATCATTAATTTGGTGAAATTATGAGGTGAAACATCATAATTTGATGACCTCTGACCTTAAACATCATTAACTTGGTGAAATTATGAGGGTAAAACATCATAATTTGGTGACCTCAGACCTTAAACACCATTAGTTTGGTGATAAATTATGAGGTGAAACATCATAATTCGATGACCTCAAACCTTAAACATCACAATTTGGATAACTTATGAGGTGAAACATCATAATTTGGTGACCTCATACCTTAAACATCATTAATTTGGTGATAAATTATTCGGTGAAACATCATAATTTGGTGACCTCAGACCTTAAACATCATAATTTGGTGACCTCAGACCTTAAACATCATTAGTTTGGTGAAATTATGAGGGTAAAACATCATTAGTTGGTGACCTCAGACCTTAAACATCATTAGTTTGGTGGTAAACATCATAATTTGGTGACCTCAGACCTTAAACATCATTAATTTGGTGAAATTATGAAGTGAAACATTATAATTTGATGACCTCAGACCTTAAACATCATTAATTTGGTGATAAATTATGAGGTGAAACATCATAATTTGGTGACCTCAGACTTTAACATTATAATTTGTGACCTCAAACCTTAAACATCGTTAGTTTGGTGAAAATTATAAGGGTAAACATCATATTTTGATGACCTTAGACCTTAAACATCATAATTTGGTGAAATTATGAGGTTGGTGACCTCAGACCTTAAACATCATAATTTGGTAAAATTATGTGGTGAAACATCATAATTTGATGACCATAGACCTTAAACATCATAATTTGGTGAAATTGTTAAGTGAAACATCATAAACTGATGAGCTCAAACCGTAAACATTTTAAGGTAAACATCAATATATGGCGACTTCAGACATTAAGACCAAAACAACGTGCAAGAGAAGACACATAAAGAAGATATATAATTAAAGGAATACGATATTAATATTTATCACAGAACAGTCAGAGTTACAAATCAAATATGCCAAAATATACTGCCAGAATTCTCAAATGTTACAGATGAGAAAATAGGTGAAAACTATAACTTAAAGCTTCACAGGACCAAGCTTAGGTATCTGCAGATAGAGTGGTGTCTTCTTGGATGACGTTAGTCACCTCGGATCCCTCGTCCTAAGGATTAACATCTTCAGTCTCAGCGGCGCCTAATGGAGGAGTCTCTGAAGGAGCAGCACCGTCCTCCTCAACCTCCTGCAAGGCCATAGCAAAACGGGGGTCACTAAAGCCTATACTAACAAAGTCCGAGTCACTCAAATTCCCTGACTCTTGTTCCTTAGAGGCTGCCCATTTACCAGTGGCTTTGATACCTCTCTCAAGGTACTCAAATCCAAAGCTGATGAACTCATCAGAGACCTTGTAATCTGTAATAATCTTCTCTGAGGTGTCCTCCAAAGAAGCCTTAACAGCAGCAGCCACCTTAGCCTGCAGGGCATCGTCTTTAGCTTTCAGATCCACTTTATGGTCCTTCTTCAGCTTGGATATATCCCTGTCTCTCTGTTCGACCTCCTCCTTCAGCTTGTTGACCTCTTTCATCTCCTCCTTCAGACGATTAACCTCTACACTGAAAAAGGCTTGGACTTTGAGGGCTTATTGACCCTTCTCGATCAAAGGCATTTTCTTCAGATTTCAGTCCACAAAACTATGTATGGATAATATACCCTGTAATAGAAGGTCTGATATATAAGCACATTAATGTAATATAGCCGAGGTTACACTTAGAAGAGAAAAATAACATAAATCATTACCTGTATTGATCTGTGAAAGGTAAAGTCAACCAATAAAGGGATATCCAGAGAACGCAGGAAGCACTTATCTTCATCGGTCATTACAGAGCCGATGGCATCAATAGCCTTCAAACCATGGCCGATCAAACTATCACTTATTTTTAGCTGAGAAAGACGAGTTGAAAGGGATTCATCTGAGGAGATCAGAATGGCATGATCCCCTTTTTTATTTTTACTCGATTTCTGATGCTCCTAGTCTGTTGTTGGCTTCCTTTTCTTTGTAACGTTGGCCTTGGACGTGCCAATATTCTGTTTGGGAGGAGGATGGGCTGTAGTATGGCAGACCTTTATCAGCTTTACGAGGCTTGGGGCAGACATCTCCCACAGGTCGTCAGAAATACCTTCTGGGCGCTCTGAAAAAAGAAACATCTGAGTTAGCAAATCAGAGGTATGAAAAGTAAGAGGTAAAAAATAGGAAATAATACTTATGAAGCTCCATCAAAGGACTACACCCCAGGCCTGTCTGAGAAAGGTAGTAGGGGGTCATCAGATGTTCATATTTGACAAGACGTCTCGGTTCTCCCCGATCTTGAAGGTCCTTAACCTTTTAGAAATTATCCTGGCTAAGGCTAGGGTCGACTTTGGCCACAAGAGACACCATCCTCCACTTCAGAGGTGTACTTGGATCAGATGTTGAAGAGGAAGAACATGGATCGAATTCCTATGCCCCTGAGGCAAAGAAATACCAAGGTTTTCAGTTGTGATTTGAAGTCTCGGTAACCAATAACATCTTTTTATCTGACTTCCTATAGCTAGGAAGTGGTAGTAGTTGGGGTTGTTTTTGGTAGAGGATGGGACGTAGAAACTCATGAAGACTCTAACAAGAAGGTCTGAGTGGTGGACCGCCCTCCAAAGGACGATGGCCCTAGTCATCACCCTCGAGGTGTTGGGGGATAATTGTGAAGGGGCTAGGTTGATATGGGACAGTATGGCTCTAATTAAAGGATGGATGGGGAGACGAAATCCCAACTTGAACATCTGCTCGTACACACAGATCTCCCCATCTCGACCATCAAAGGCCCTTTCACCCTCAGAGGTATCCTAAGCTTAATGGAAGGTCCTATGGAGTAGAGATGCCTAAAAGCTAAAAGATCGTACTCACTAACCGAGCTCTCTATCTCGGCTGCCTCAGAAGTATCAACATCGATCTCATGCCCATCATCATCATCCCTAGTGACATCGGCCTGGGCAGATACTGAGGGACCATCAGGAAACCTCTGAGAGAACTCAACCTCGGTGGCGATCGACAGGGGAATAGTATCAAAAATGGGGGGAATGGCCACACTTGGCCCTACAATTTTGACATCAGAATAAGACTGAGAGGTATTGTCCCCCCGATGTGATGAGACACGACTCAAAACCTCGGCCTGATCAGGGACCTGATCTTTCCTGATGGAGAAATCCATAGCCTCTTGGAAAGATTCGATAGATATGGGGTCTGAGGTAGACGACTTAGACTCAGACATGGGTGTGGGTTCCTCTGAAACCTCTGCTGGCTTAGCAAGCTCGGCTGGATCAGGGTAGATAACCTTTAGAGGTGGAGGAAAGATGGGTCTGAGAGGAAAGGCCTCCCTACGAGCTTTCGCTTGGTCTAGCTCTATCTGCCTAATTTTTTCAAAGGTCTTCTCTCTAAGTGAAGGGAACTCTTCTGTGAGTTGATACAGGGGTCTGAGCATAAGGCAGACGACACAACACTTGGACTCTAAACCGCAGATAAAAAATTCAACTCAATCTAAATCGAAGATAAAACTTGGAGTTGAAAAGTTTTTTAAACCAAGAACACCTAAGAACAGGTGATCAAAAAATGCAAAGAGTGGCCGAAAAACCCAAAGAACTCATCGAAAAATACAAAACTCTCACTGAAAAAAGTATAAATGAAAATAAAGGCTGAAAATGGAAGGGAGAGGATTAAAAAGATACCTGGCTGATTGTGAAATAGAGAAGAAGAGGTCTGGAAGTGAATGGACCCTCAAACGCAATAGCTGAGCTCTTGAAGAGAGAGAAAGTCGCGGAGAGAACACATGCGGGAAAAGTGAAGAAATGAAGAAGAAAGGGTTTAAACCCAAAATCGTGTTGGTATGCATCCCAAGGCCTATCATTGCCTTGGGAACCTAAAGGTCAAATCAAACCATCATGACTTGGTACACACGCCACTCACTTCAGCAAGTGACATGTGTCAAGAGATTGCTAGCACATAAGAAAACTTGGCCTCGGCTTTGCAATACCCCTCAATTATCTACTTACATAAGTAACTAAGGGCTAGGGGGTGATTGATATTCCCAAAGTACACCTTCCTACTCAGAGACACTAACCTCGGCCTGACTCACAACCGAGGTGGCAGAAGCTCACAATAACCATCGATAATATCGTCTTTTGTAAGGTCGGCCCTAGTCATCAAAGACTTATGGGCTCGACCATCCATCAACAAAATCGACCCAGGCTGACGTTACAAGCTATCACCCGAGGTCAGCAAAGCCTCGCAGGTTGTAATCAAGTATCATGACAACATCGGCCCTGGTCGGCGTTCCAAGTATTTAACCTCGGCTGGCATCCTAGTCAGGGTCATCATGTAAGTTGGTCTCGGACATGGAGAGGGTCGGACATCACCAACCCCATACTCATTCAGGCCGAGGTTGGTGCATGTCGAAGACAATCACGCATTTACGTGCTCATGAATGGCTTGGGACATGTGGACAAATCTGGTATAATTGAATCATTCCCTCCACGTGAGGGAATATTGAGGTCATAATTATTTAGTTAAGATCAGCCATGTGTTATCCTTGCACTGGTTGGATCTTCATGCACATGCTCATTGCATGCTTGGGGGGTACATTACACCCCCCAAGCACTATATATAGAGGTCCTCCTCAACATTGTAAAGGATCGATAATTGCAACCCTAGCTGAAACACTGTCATTTTACATAGTAGAGAGAGAAATCTTGAGAGATTGTATCCATGGTCATTAGTGCCTTCATTCAGTGACATTACTCACACTCACAGTGGACGTAGGCCCGATTGGCTGAACCACTTATATTCAAGTGTTCATCCTCTTCTCCTCACCTCCTTCTACATATATATACATATACTCACTTGTGTAGCCATTGTTACCACTTGTTTGAGCTTGTCAACACGTTATCTGGTGGTGCTGTTTCCGGCATCATCATTAAACATCATCAAATTAAAATGAACCCAATATAAGTAAACATAACTTATTGATAAATATTCGCACAATAATAAATATACAAAAGAACAAATAAATTGGTCATAATACGTAAATTTTACTAACCCCTTGGCAATGGGAAAAATCTTGGTGCTGACAGCAAATTGCAAGACCAAAAAATAATGATGAAAACAAAATATGTCAATAAACAAAAATCCTCAATGATCAAAAGAAAAATTCACAATGACTCTTCGTATTTTCTATGAGTACCTTCTCTCTTTTCAAAACTTAATTAATATTACACAACTAGTATATACCCCGATTGTTGGTGACATGCCTATTTTACGTGTCAACTTTTCTTTTTCATTTTTCCTCATACTAAATATGTTAAAATATACAACGTTAAAAAACTAGCCAACACGACGGAGTAAGAGGCTTCGCCTAGGATAAGCTAGTGCTATTAACTTTATTGGTCTGATTGCATTCAAGCTTCATTCTTTAGATTTCTTAGTGTAACTACCATACAATTTTTCAATCATTAGATATAAGAAATCGATCAAAAACTCTAATTTCAAGCTATTGGATTGGAACGTGATTCTGCTTAAATTTTTAAATTTTAATTTTAAACTTGTAGTTGGAGCTTGCAAAACAACCTTTCTCTATTAGGAAGTAAAATTTAAGATATTCAATCTAAACATATTGAGTCTAACTTAACCAGTTACAGACTACTCTAAAATACTTCATATAATAAATAAACCCCAAAGAGATCCCACATTTGAACAAATAGATATTTACCGTGACAGAAGAACAAAAAGACCCCCCATGTAACGGTAGATAACCTACTTCAAAAAGCAACATGCATTTTGTTTTATCGTCTATTAAACTGTCAGTAGTGTATTAAATGACTGGTAGCTCAACCATTTCAATAATCGAATTTGATATTTTTTCTTTTTCTTTTTTTTTTTTTTTTTGGTAATACCAGGGTGTCCACTGTACCACAGTGACTAATCCCTTCGCTGATTGTAGGCACCTCTTAAGGTGGGACAGCTGGCCCAGAGATTTAAGGCTGCTCCATGCCCAAGGCGGGAATCGAACTCCCGACACTTGGTTAAGGGAGGAGGAGTCCCTACCACTCCACCACACTCCCTGAGTTAATTTGATATTTTTTCACAAACTTCATAATTTGATGCCAATATTAAAATTAAACAACCATAAATTTCAACTTTTTCTAGGTATTCCGCGGAGGCATATTGTTGTAAATGCACTAAGACCTGATTTTCGAGTAAGAAAAAGAAGGTATGAACTATAAAAATATGTTGAAAAATCTTTTGTTTGTGTAAATGCAGTAAGACCTGCACTTGCAATCTGAATAATTTATGATAGTTTGGATAAGAAGAAAATAATCAGAGTGATGTTGCACTAATATGAGTGACAGATAGGCCTTGATAAAGAAATTTGGAAATGATCGACAAAAGACTGTCATTTGCGTCAAGAAGATTAATGCTCGTCAGATCATAGATTGTAGTTTTAGAGTCCTTTCTCCTAAGTGGAACATCCCAATAAGGTCCACCAACCTGCACACACATGAACAAAATTAAACCTAATTCAAACAAACTTGAATAAGATTTTTAAAGTTTATAATATAACATTCTACTTTTGATGGATAAAGCTTACTATAATAACAACATCTCTTACATCAATGATTAGAGTAGCAGCACAAGACACTCTCCCAGGACACTCTGATTCCAGCTGGTGCTTAATTAGATCAATGAGTCTAAAGCCTTTTAAAGCATGTAAATTAATATGAGCTTTATTTTCTGCTTTCAGTGTGATTGTATCTGCAAGTAACACTGATTCGTCACATCCCTTCATTCATCATATCCATAAATTTATATTTTTACTGCCTCATGTAGTGTTTAAAAACATATGAACGAAATTTGAATGAATTACTCATTACTTACCTGTACAAAGCAATCCTAAAAATGTAATCGTTATATTAAGGCTACGTTACGTGGATAAGAAAGCACTGCACATTCCATCCCTTTCCTCATAATTTGGAGCACTGTCGGACAAGTTGATTGATAGAAATGCTCACTAGAATAATGTAGCGAAAGCACTAGAAAAAGGAAAACTCCTTAGAAAACTAAGGATCGTGGAGAAATACTCTTTAGAAGGACCTTGAATCTTCAAGGGATTGAAAATCAAATAAGAGTAGAAAACTGTTTAAATTATTTATAAGAAAGATTACAATCTGAATATACTTTTCACCACAAAAAGAGTCTTATTTATAGCCTTATGCTTCCAATAAATCATCGAACTAAGTAAATACATTAACGTATATTCCAAGATGAACGTACATTAATGAATGTATTTAGGTTAATGCGTGTAGTACCCAAAGTCCTTGAAAACATAATAAAGACTGTAGGACCCCAAATTCATGAAATTAATTAATAAACTAGGATTTAGCCCTGCGTGATGAGCAGGCACTTTATAGGAGGAGGTTATAATGTGAATGGTAATTGGACATTATTCTCCCTATATAATATTACAATTTCGTTACCATACACATCGAAATGATCGACAAACAGTTGATGAATCGACATTCGTTAGTGGTTCAGTTTAGGTGGAGGAATCCGTGAGCATATTCATGTGTGTGTGATGTTATGGTTGAATCGAGTCGGATATAAAAGAACGTATTAAGATAGAGTTGGAAATGAGCATAAAGAATTAGAAACTGTAAATAGAAATTAATGTGATGTTATATGGTTGAATGATCAAAATAAGATATTGTAATTTCACTGGTTTGGGATTTTGATTTGCATTCATAGTAACAAAGTTATTGATTCATGAAACATGTGTATGAGGTGGTCCTTGCAAGGCTAAACTAAAAAAAATTGAGGTCACAGTTTGTAATCAAAAGCATGTCTTGATAGTGACATTGATCCTCTGTCAGTCAATGTGAAATACAACCTATAACAAGTTTTTCATAGTACCTATGAGTGAAAGGAGAATCCAACTGGAAAGACATATAAATATGTGTGATTTCGTATGATCATGACTGCATTTTTTAGTCTCAAAAGGAGAAAATCAATGAATTTTTTTTAGGGGGGGTCTTTTATGAGCACAGATAAAGTGATACGAATATTTCAGTACACATTATATATATTTCAATAAAATGTGTTTATTCCAAATCTATGTATATATACTGATTGGATTTTCTTACTGAAAAGACTATGTATTAAAGGTAAAAGCTTTCAATTAAAAGGGAAGAAAATAGATCATAGTAAAAAAACTATTATAAACATATTACTGCCAGATGTTTGGGCCAAAAAGTATGATCAATAAATCCAGGGCTTCGATCCATTGACATTATAATAGCAACTAATGAATAACATTTACAGACATATTACTATCAGTTAGTGGAAGAAGTAACATGTTAGCTTTCAAAAATTTGAACAACTGCCAAATATGCTAAAGGTATTGTGGGCTTTTCAATTTGTCTCAATTTTTTTCACTGTAAATAACTTTATCATAAGATTTCCGTATCAAACGCATATAGACTAACTTTGCAGATTGGGTTTTTGTTGTAAAAGTCTTGAAGCATATACAAAATACTTTATGAAAGTCATAAAATGCACATCACATAATAGAAACTAATGAATAACATTTACACACATATTACTATCATTTAGTGTAAGAAGTAACAAATGAGCTTTCAAAAATTTGAACACCACATGCCAAATATGCTAAGAGTAATGTGGAATTTTCAATTTGGCTAATTTTTTCTTGTTTCCAAATAATACCATGTATATGGTCGTTCTAGCATGTATAGAAAGCTTCTTAAATTATTAAAAGGAACAATATATTAAGATTTTAGATACTTTACAAACTCACAAAATTATGTGCATAATATTTACACATCCAACTTCAACAAACTATAAAAAAGGATTAATTGTAACCTGACTTAATAACTCAGGTAATCAACCTGCTTTTATCAACAATCACTACTAAAACACAACATTCCATCATAATAGTTTTTAATTTCAAAATTATAGATTTATGACTAAAGAAAATAATTGGTTACCATTGATGGGAAACTCCTCAAATCTTGTTACTTGTTTTGAACAGCTCTCAAGAGCTGAAGATGTACTTGCTCGTGGAACCTCATTAATGGAAAAATATATGCATATCTTCTCTGAGTATTCATGTGAATTTCTATTCCCCTCTTGGTGGTCAATGGAGAAATTAGTGTCTGCAATAGAATCCTTCTCATGGACTATATGAAGAGGCCGTGAAGATATTTGAACCAAGTGAACTGGAACATATTGGTAATTAATCAAAATAGTGGTAATTAATCAAATCAGTAGATGCTTACTTTTATATGCGAACATCAACTAAGTCTTCCTACTATCCGCTAACTCTTCAAACCTCTTCCCTCCTCCTTTATTCGGGCATGGGACCGGTAATGCAACATATATATTTGCATTGGCGGAGTTAAAAAGGTTTTAGCTAATAAAGAAGAAAATTAATTAAAGATCAAAATATGCACATAACAACACAAAAGACATACAATCCATTATGGAAAGTTCCTAATGAAAATATAAGGCAACAACACCAAACATAAACCATTAAAAGCCATAATTACAAAGTTCAGATCAGAAAAATAAAAATTGGAAATCATTAAACATGCTTGGCAAGTGCTTTCAGCCACACAACCCAACTCCCAGTACCAACGTCTCTCAAATCCTCACATTGAGGTTAAATATTGTGTCCAGTATCACTACTACCTCTTGCTCATAATCAACGGTGTGTGAGTGCACTTTTTCCTGAACAGTCGGATCTGTTGTTCCCTTAGCTATCACCTTACCAGTCAAACCTTTAATCTCACATGACACACCATCTTCTAGTACGTACCGTGTTGCATTAGATGAAGCCGAGGTTACACGTATGGAACTTTCTCCATTTGCGAGGCTTGGGTGATGCTTCCCCATATGAGACTTTACAAATGTAACCAAGTCAGCAAGTGTGTTCTCCATGCCTTTCATAGATGCTTCCATTCTGTTCAATCGACCTTTCATACATTCATTTTCAGTTTTTTTGGTTCGAAACAGAGCAAGGGCTGGCATGGAAGCTTTAATAAACGATAGCTACATTGAAGACCCTACAACTCGGGTGCGTCCCTTTTTATCTATGCCAAATACTTGGGACAACACATCAGTTTCCAACGATTGGGATTGGTCAATACCCTTTTTTTTAAGCTCGACGTTCTTTGCTTTCACATTCTCCTACAATATATTATGTAATCAAAATATTAGCAAATCATTGAACATAACTAATCATATACTTTATACTATCAAATCATTATTGTTTTTAAACACTTACCATGCTTGAAACAATGCTATCTGGGACTGTCCCATTTTCCCTAGAGTGGGAGGCTATCCACATGTCAACACGTGTGATATTAGAATTAGGATTGAAGTTGGCATCTGGCTTATTGACCTTTTTTTTTCTACAAATATAAATTCACTGATAAGAAAATATCCGATTACAAAAAAATTCTTCATCAAGAAAGAATACCAAGTTTAAAAATAAGGTGTACTTACAAGTTTGTATCTGACTTGGTCTTGACCATTACGTCCACTAGTGTGAGTAGCCCCAATTTTAGATCTATTAGATTTCCCTAATTCGCTTTTCTTTCTGGCAACTTTCGTACCCCCGTTCTTCACGAACTCCCTTCACTGCTCCGGCTTAACATAAGGAGGTACATTCGCCAACCTTTCTGCATCCATTGTATACTTCATGTAATATAACGTCCTTAACTTGGATTTCCATGACTTGAATTTAGAGGCCATGTTTTTAAAACATTGTTTCTTATAAGATGATGGAAGATCATATATTGACTGGCATGAAGAAACATTAGCTAGATTCTAGGATATGAGATAATTCATTAAGAGAAAGAACAAATAAATAGATATATTATTGATGTTTTACCAGTATCCCAATCCAAACGTCCTCTTTGTAGTTGACTAGAACTTTACGCCAATCACCGTATGTAATTGGAACATTATCGCGAACTATCTCCCTAGGTCGAGACATATATGGACCTTTTTTCTCACGCACCACTTGATTATCCTCATCGATAGTAACTATTTCTCTTGCGTCACTACCTTCGACAAACATCGAATACTTCTTTACAATAACTAAACCATACAAATTAATGTGCAACACATGACAACAAAACTAAAATAAGAATTTAAAAAAATCAACATTTCTATTAATATATCAACATATGAATCACTATTCAACACCACCATGATCCCAACATATGTATTATAAAAGGTGCTTTAACATCAATTGAAAAGCTGGTAATAACAAAATATGTAATATAGAAATGGTTGTTTCAATAAACAGGAGTCTGGGATGAATAACAAAAGATGTTTACATGTGAACAAACTCAATTTAAGAAAATAAAACACTCAACAAATGAAAACACTAGTAAATAAGTCCAAAAGGTCATATACGTTCAGTCAACATTGAGCAAATTCTTGAGATTGACATTGTCCTGAAGAATGGATTATTACACGATTGGAACCTCAACTACGTCCACCATTGTCCTCAATCTCTTTGGAGTATGTAAACAATGGACTAGTCATCATTTAAAAAATCCTTAGAATAAAATACTTGAGCTTTTTCAAAGGCAAGAATGAACAACTCATCACCAATTCTCTCTTTATTTTTAAGCTTACTCAAGTTAACCATCACTAACTTTGAGTGAGGATCAACTTTGCAGCCATTAATATTGTCCTCGACTTTCACCCAATCACAATAAAATACGACTATCTTGAAATACGTATAGTCAAACTCAAATATGTCACAAATAATTCCTTAATACGTTGTCTCCGCTTCTTTATAATTAGTATCTTTCCCGCTTGATCTGAACTTAGTGATGGCCTTCATAAACACACTGTTATTTTGTGTTACCCGATGCTTTTCATATTCCCATGTAGAAAATTCAAACCCATTGCAATGATATTTCATATATGATTGTGCATAATACTTTGGCTCGTTGGCTAACCGCCACAGTATTGTATCGGTTGATCCCTTTTTTAATAGCTACAAAATATAATGACAAATAAGTATACAAAAATATAAAAAGATATAACCAAATGTTTTCATATAGTTGACTTAAGTGAGAACCTCCTTAATCAACCATGGAACAAAACCCGCATTATTTTTCTTCATTGTACGCCCCTTTTGATTATGCCCAAAGGTAGATTCTCAGTAAAGATCATACTTCCTCCATCCAATAAAAAACATTTAAACATATCATACGTGTTAACTTAAATAAAAAAATATAACCAAAACTAATATACTCGCATTTTCCATTCATCCACTTCACCATGTTGTTGCAATACCCATTTTCGGGCTTGTTTAAATTGCACCGTGGTTAACTTCACTTTCTTCCCCTACACTAAAGGTCCCTCATCATCATATTCATTGTCTTCATCAAGAAAAGCTTCATGCATATACTTGTGATTTCCTTCACATGAGTTTGTCATGTACTCCATACAATAAAGAGTTGATTCTTTTACAATGTATTTCTCTGCAATGCTCCCTTCAATATACCTCTTGTTACCAACATACTTCTTATAATTTTTCATCAATCTATACCTCAAAAGCATAATGAAAACTAATAAATAAATATTATATTTTACTATTTATCTAAAAACATTATCACATGTAATTCACTTACCTCTCAAAAGGATACATCCACCTAAATCTGACCGGGCCACATTTTAGTGCTTCCTCGGCTAAATGTATAATGAGGTGGATTGTTACAACGAAAAATGTGGGTGGAAATTACTTCTCTAAAACACATATAGCTTCAAACAATAACTCTTTAGCTAAACCAAGAACATCCCTCATTATCACCTTAGCGCACAACACATTGAAAAAAATGCTTAACCACTGAATAGAAACTAACAAATCCTTGTGCTCTGCATAAGCATTTTTAAGAAATACCGAAAGCAAATGTTGCATAATCACATGATAATCATGCAACTTCATCCCCTTCAACCCGAGCGGTTCTAAAGTCACATTCTTACTCAAGTTAGAAGAAAACTCTTTGGTAATTTTAACTCATTTAAGGTACGAAAGAACCACTCTTTTTCTTCTTTACCTAAAGTGAATGCAACTATAGGTTTAACAATCTTTCCAGGGTTTAACAATCTTTCCAGATTCATCTATGGTCAACCATAACTTTTTTTAATCCCTACCATCTCCATATCTTTACGTGTGTTGGTTATGTCTTTTGATTTATCTTTCAAGTCTAAAATAATTGACAAAAAATAACCGGTGACATTCTTCTCGATGTGCATAACATCTAAATTATGCCGAACATCACGCTCTTTCCAATACGTCAAATCAAATAAAATGGACCTTTGAGACCATGGAGTTGTGATATTTGTATCCGCACAAGCATTGTTGTCCCCATTTTGTCTCCTTTTCTTTTTTAATTTTTGTTTACCAATTCTCAACTTAATGCATGCTACTTACTGTTCAATCTCGGTACCAGACAACCTTTGTGGAGCTTTACGATCTTCAATATTGTTGTTAAAGTTGTGTTTGTCCAACCTAAACTTGTGATTGCAAGGAAGGAATCTTCGATGGCACCACTAGCAAAGTTTCTTACTATTTCCAAGATGTTTTGAGTCGAATTCTTCCGTATAAACTGGACAATCATTGTAACCATGAACAGTGCACCTAGACAAAGTGCCATATGCAGGAAAGCTATGAATTGCCCATAATAACATAACTCTCAGTGTGAAATTAGCTATCGTGTGGGAGTCATATGTCGTTACACCTTCGAACCATAATTATTTCAACTCATCTACTAAAGGTGCAATACAAACATCTATGTCCTTGCCCGGTGCATTTGGACCAGATATCAAAATTGACAACATGGAAAAATCTCCTTTCATGCACAAAGACGGCTTCATATGTAAAGGTGCAATAATGACAGGCCAATAACTATAACTCGTTCTGAGATTATCGTATGGATTAAAACCATATGTAGCTATAATAAGATGAAGATTACACGATTCAGTAGCAAAGCCAGGAAATTTCGTATTTATAGACTTCCAAGCTGATGAATCAACGTGATGGCGCATAATAATCGTAATAGATTTCGCTCAATCATGCCAAGTAATTTCATTTGCAATCCATGATATACTAAATAACCTCTTCAGCCTTGGAATCAATGGAAAATTCCTCACTATCTTTCGAGGTACTTTACCCTTCCCATTTAAACTAAACTGATATCTAGATAAGTTGCATATTGGGCATTTCTCCTTCTTTGCATGATCCTCTCGATGTAAGATACAATCATTCTGGCATGCATGAATGATATTATAATCCATACCAACTTCTTAAATTATGTTTTTCATATCTGGATACTTTTCTGGTGTTAAATTTCCTTCGGGAAAAAACTCCTTAAATAAACCCAAGATATCTCCTTAAATAAACCCAAGATATTGATTAAACTATTGTCAGACAAACCATGTATTATCTTTATGTTATTCAATTTGAGAAGAAAGTACAATGTTGTGTGTTTCTCCGTACACGACGGATATAATGGCTCACTCGCCTTACCATGTATGCATTTGTATTTTAGTTCCTCGTGGGTTTGAGAGCCATTTTCACCACCTTCGTCTCTACCAATGGGATCCATCGAATGATTAATGTTTCGATTAAACATTTTAAGTGCATCATAAACAAGTCTCTCCATCCTCGAATGTTTAGGCACAACATCATTTTGTCCAACATATTCCCCGGTTGAACGTTCATTCTTCTCGACATATTCCTTTTCCCCGTGTAAATACCAAAATGTGTATGAATGCAAGATACCATGGCGAAGAAAATTAAAATGAATATCTTCAAGGTTAAGCAATTTTCCATTCTCATATTTACAACATGGACATGCAAGCATAGTTTCTCCACGACCATTTTTCCTCGCAGAATCGATAATTGTAGCAACCCCATTTATATATTGTGGCGTTCCTCTATTACGTTCTTTCATCCACTCTTTATAAGGTTGCGACGACGTTCTACAAGTCATACAAATTTGATGGCAAATAAATGTTAATTGATATATTTTATAAAATTTATAAAGTGCTAAAAATAACACAATTAAGTAATATAGGTTCCGGATTATGAAACGAAAATTTTATAATTGAACAAACTGATAAAGACTTCTGAAGACAAACTGTTGAAGATATTAAACTCCAAAGAAAATATCAACTGCATGATTTGTAATGATAAGTAAAATTAACAACTAACTTGATCAAATTTTAGTGCTCATCACACATACACAAAACCAAATACCAAATAGCTCGAACTTGGGTGAGGGCAATGCCTCTCCGTGACACAAAACAGAGCAAAATAAAGAGTTCGTACACAAACCCTAAGATTCAATAAAAGCTTAAGCAAGTTTGGAAAATACAGAGTTCGTACCCTATAAAGTAATATATAAACCCAAATCTTATGTTCGTAATACACAAATAAATATTCTTATTTCAACCAATCTTAGAACGATAAATGCAATATCAACAATCAGACGAGATTTCGTACCGCAAAAAAATGGTGACATAAAAAAGAGCAAGGAAAAAATGAACATTAACGAAGAAGAGAGAGAAAGAGCGGCGACGTCAAGATTTCGTACCTCCTGTTCTACCAAATGAATATTTCTAACGGCAATTTACAAAGGAGGAGTTCTAACGGCAATTTCGCAGCAATGTACCCAGTTAGTGTCACACCCTGCCAAATTAAATACCGGGGTGTTACAAATGGTATCAGAGCTTAGGTATACGAAAACCCTCGAGGCTGGAGTTTTGGGTTCATTGCGTGGTTAGCAATTTTCGGAGATAGAAAATTTTAGGTGATATTCGTGATAAGTTTCGAGATTAGAGGTGAGGAATTTATTTTTGGGAGACGTAATTTATTTTTGGAGTTAGTGTAGTGGCCTGATTTTTTAGAGTTAGGCATTCGGCGAATTTCGAGGGCGAAATTCCATTGTTAGTGGGGAAGTGTAACAACCAGCGTAATTTTGGGCTATTTTAATTAATTTTTGGAAAATGGAGGAAAATAAAGTTTTTGATAAAATTATTTTTATTGCTCAAATATGTTGGTTATTATTTTTAAAGGAGAGAATTTCAAACGGTTTCGAAAACGGAGTTAAAATGGATTTTAAATTGATTTTTAAATGTTTTTAACTCTTGGAGTTGTTTTAACTTCCAACTCTTCATTTCTTTGCCTTATTTAAAGGTAGGGGTGGCAATTTGGGTTAGTCGTGTCATTTTCGGGTCGCGTTGATTTTTATTTTAATATAAGTTTTGGGTACTCTTAAATCTATACAAGCTAATCGGGTCAAGTTCGGGTCATTTCGGGTTATTACCATAAATGGGTTATCGGGTCAAAAATTGCTAGCTCTATTTAAAGGAGTCTTTTGGATTCTAACTCTTCATTTCTTTGCATTATAAAAGGGAGTCGTGGGCAACCTTTTTAACATACTTTTGGCACAAATTTTGGCAGCAAATATATTTTATATTCCTCTTCTTTTTATATACACATTGGCCCTTGAGATTTGTGAGTTCCAACCTTAGATTAGAGGTGTTCTTGGGGCTATTTTGTTGGAGGTTCTTGGAGGAGCTTCTGTAGATCTTTTATGTTGATCTTGAGGATGTGATCGTTGGTTTCTCATCATGGTTTGAGGTATGGGATTTTACACAATATGCTCCGTAAATCTCGCGAGTGTCATTCTCTTTGAATTCTTGTTTAATTGAACTCATATTTGAATTGATAAATTCATTGAAATCTGGAAAATAATTGTTGAAATTATTTCGATTCATGTGGTATCATTATATTGTTGATGAGCACATTGTTATGAGATTTTAATATGGCACGAATGTTGAGTACCCGCCAAAATACGTATTCCCGGCTATGGCTTGATAAAGCATATGCGAATGGGGTGAGGCCTGGTTACCCATTGATGTGTTGTTGAGAAATTATATTGATAAATGCTTTGAGATTCGCATTTTGATTTGAATATTCGTACTCGTGTTGTTACGTTTTATTCATCGCTAACATATATTTTTTTAGCATCTTTCCTATCGTATTGTGTACTTCCCCATATTTTCTTTTAGTGGCAGGTTAGCGCGGATTTTGGGGCGCTATGGAGATTGATTTTAGCGAGGATTGTTTGGGAAATATTTGTATTATTTTGATGTATAGAGATTTGAAGATTTGTATTTTATTTTTGAGTTAGTTGTTGTATGTAGTTTGAGAGATTTGGTATTTAATTTGAAGAGATTGAGATTTGTAGTTTCTCTTTTGTTGTTGTGGGATTTAGATGCTCTCCCCGGGCGGGAGGGGTGTTACAGTTAGTTCATGGTCGCACCCAAGCGGGAAGAGTTTTGATTAACAAAGGCGATTTTAATTTTGCAGCAAGGTACCCAGGTGGTTCTCTCTAGAGGGAAAGAAGAAAATACGATAAAGGGATAATTTTTTTAGCACTTTTGGAGTCCTACTAGGGGATACACATGATACTCACGTGTTCTATAATTTATATTGTGTGTTTTATTGATAAATTTATATCAGTCATGAATACTTACAGGTTTTATAAGTGACTAAAACCGTTATAAATTTTGTAAGTGTTCCGAACACTTATAGATCAATTTTTCAATTAGTTATAAAATAGTCAATTTGGTGTAGTGATGTAATGGAACACGAATTCACGCACACAAATTGAAAGACTGAATATCCGAGGTGAATAGATCTCATCATTGGGTTACCATTATTGAAAAACTGAACAATCGTTCTTTATATGCACCATTCAATCTCTTTTATTATCTTTTTATGTTTTAGCTCTCGACGCGGTAATAAATTTTTTTATTCGGATTCGGTTAGGAATTTTTGGGGTTAAGGTTTGTTGGTTGAGAATAGGAATGAATGGGAAAAATTCAGAATATTTTCTATTAATGTCCGGTAGTGTTTTTTCGGGCTTTTGCTCATTTTTTCCTATTTTGCTATTTCTTTGCCCCTTTTTTTATTGCACCATTTAGACTTATAAGATGAATTTCCAATTATCTGCAACTCTGGGACAAATAGCTTTTTTTGAGTTAACAAACGAAGAGGGAGATTTTATTAGGCTCAAATTTGTTTGCAAAGGGGTAATTTTCACAACTTTTTATGGCTAATATTTTTGGGTGACAAACGAGGGCCTAACTTCATTATTCGAATTACAAATATAATTTACTATTTGCGTCTTGAGAAGAATTTAATTTAGAGATATTTAATGCTTTTAGGGACGACGATTCACTAATTTTCTATAATAGATCAAAATAAACATTTTGAGATCTTCAACGACTTATATAACCTCTGAAATGAACTTTGAGTGAACTATTAACTTAGATTGATTTAATTACTTAGAAAAATGGTAGGCTCGAAATCTCATCGAGTTAATCAATCTCCACATTTATTCATTAAGTCGTCAATTTTCGCCCAATTTCCATTTTTGATCAATTTTGGCGTAGTGCATTTGATTTTTATAAATTGAGACTTTAAACAATAATTCTTGTGAGATTTTTGAAGAATAAAAATTTCACTTTTTATTTATTTTGAAGATTTTTTTTGGCTTTTTCGGCTTTTTTTAGTTATTTTTTGAATTTTTTAAAATTTTCAATTTTGTTTTGGGCATTTTGAAACTTGTGAACTTCTAAAAAAACACACGTGTACCCCCTCCCCCCAACTTAGACTTTGCAATGTCCTCATGCAGAAAGACTAAAATCTAAATAAAAAGAAGAGTGCGTAAAATAAGAACAAATGAAAAAAAATGCAGATTTTTGTATTAATAACAAGTGATTCAATTACAGTACGATAACAAAGAATAGATTTACATGGTCCTTTCAAAAGATTAAAAAAAGAAGCATAATAAGAAGAGATAAACACCAAACACAACAAGAAGGGAGCTACTGGGGGTCATATTGGATGAGCCGGGCGCATTCGGATCATGGGTATACGGATCATAAAAGTAACTCATAAGTGAGATGCCCAGTCCCACTTATAACCGGTATATCCCCGCTTGGAGCCTAAGCATCATGATTGTGTCGCGCTGATAATCTCGCATCAAGTTTTTGACCTGAGCCTCTAATTCATCCATGTGATAGTACAGCCTCGCCGAATCGGGCTCATAATCGAGATCCTCCTCCTCCTTGTACTCCTCTTCCTCGCCTTCACCCATTTGAATGTCTTCCTTCACTTATGCTGCCAGTGCTTGAGAATGGACAACCCTTATTTGGCGAGCAGTCCTTGTGAGCAAGGTTTGCCCAATCGACTTCGAGAGGCGGGGATGCATTGCCGATTCCCAAATCCCAGCATCTTTGAGGATGGATGTGACGAATTGGGTGTAAGGAAGAGCAAGCTTTCTGCTCCTGTCATAGGCAATGTGCATGATTTCTCCGTAAAAGGTGAGGGTAAGATGGATTGTTGTCCCCTCATCGAGGAGGTGATATAGGAAGTTGTCTTGGCAAATGCAAAGTATGAAGTTGCCAGAGGTTTGGAAAATAGAGCCGTAAATGATTAAAAATGCCAATGGGGCGAGGGGCCCGCTCGTCGAGATTGCCCCGGGAAAAGTATTGCGAACGCAATTGTGATTGGATGCGATTCGCGCAATGCATTGGGCCTTAGTGATTGGGTGGCCCATAGTGGGGTAACTATATTATTGGGGTCTGGTTACCCGCTTTCCTTCATATTTTGGATCTCGAGGCCTAAAGAAAAATAGACCCTAATTTCATCAACATAGGCCTCGTGCTCCGTGATAGATAATTTGACAAGAGTGTCATAGAAGGTGCGGACATCATTGACCCAAATATCGTCTCCAGGCTTCTCAAAGAATTAGCACCACCCCCGGTGGTGGAATAAAGCGGTGACCGTCGGAGGTAGCTCCCCCCAAATCACTTATCGTTCGGTATGAATGGTGTGGGTGGTGGAGAATAAGGCCTCGCACCAATCGCGCTCTTGATTGGAGCGGTAGTTGTGGTTGCTATTATGGAGAACGTCAACCTTGGTGTATTTCTTGACAGCATGTACTGTGTTGGCCATGAGAAGAGAGAGCTTGGAATATTAGGTAAGAGAAGAATTTGGAAGATTTGGAAGTGGCGGGAGGAATAGTGGGGATAGAGTGGTATTTATAGTGGAGGAGGGGTGGATTTTTGGTTGGAAAGGGGGATGGTTGAGTGGGAAAGGGTGGAGGGAGATGAAAAAGGGGGAATGTATTGGGTGGAGGGAGTTTTTGGAGGGTTTATTTAAGGTGGAATGGGTGGAATGAATGTGGAGATTTGGAATGGAGGGAAAAAAGGGAGGGTATCAATTTGGACTCTTAGAATTTCGAACCGATTAGACACTGTAGTATACCCAGGGCGAAACTGATCGCATAATCCTTGATCTTACTGAAATTCTAAACCGGTTCCAACCTGTAGTATACCCAGGGTGAACCGGTTCATTTTTCTAAAAATGAATCTTGAATTTTTCACTCTTTCAAAATCTCAGTGTCGAAAAATTCCCACAACTCAATTCTCCACACATTTCTAAGACTTTTCTACCTATGTTGCTACCTCGGGGCACCTCAAAATCTCATCGCGGCTCAACGTACACTCTCTCGTGTTGTGCATCGGTGTTAGTAACCTTTCTAAATTGTGATTCACAGAACTCTAACTAACCTAATCTAACCTGACTCCCTATAATACAACAAGAATCTCCCCATACGCATTGGGGTTATGACAACCTCTCAACCTACTCACTCTTCCCCGTAAACGGGGTTCGACAAGCATATTGTGTTAGCTTCCTCAGCGCATGCCTCAAGCTATTGATTTAGGCATTGTCCATTAACTTTAAATGTATCCCTATTCTCTGAATTTTCTAGATGAATTACACCGTAGTGAAGAACTTCCTTGATGACAAACGAACCGATCGACCTTGAACGCAACTTGTCGGGAAACAAGTGTAATCTCCAGTTGCAAAGAAACACCTTTTAACTGGGATGAAACTCATTTTTATGGATAGTGCGCTCATGCGCGAGTTTCATCATTTCTTTGGATATTTAGGCGCTCTCATACGCGTCATTACCTATCTCTTCTAACTCAAGCAATTGAAGTTTTCACACTTCAACGCCTGTATCTAAGTTATATTTCAAACTCTTGATTGCCTAATATACTTTGTGCTTGAGCTCAGCGGGGAGATGGCAAGGTTTGCCATAGACAAAGCGAAATGGGAACATCCCGAGGGTGTTCTTATAGGGGATCCGGTAAGCCCATAGCACATCGTTGAATCATGCAGATCAATCCTTTCGGTTATGATCAACGGTCTTCTCAAGAATGTGCTTTATTTCACCATTCTCTAACTTGTATTGATCGTTTATTTGTGGGTGATAAGTCGTCCCAACCTTGTGGAAAATTTTATACTTCCTCATTAACTTCTCAAATGGCTTATTACAAAAGTGCTTGCCGTTGTCACTAATAATTACTTTCGGAGCACCAAAATGGGAAATTATGTGTTCTTGAATGAACTTTATCACCACCTCGTTATCATTCATCCTATTAGATATGTCCTCAAACCATTTTAACACATAATCTACCGCGATGAAGATGTATACGAATCGAAGGAGGGATGGAAGGGTCCCATGAAGTCGATGCCCAACAGTCGAATATCTCGATAACGAGAATAGGGGTCAACGACACCATGCCTCGTCAAGTGATGGCCCCCATTCTTTGGCATCTATCGTATGATTTGCAATGAGCATTTACCTCTCGAAATATTATGGGCCAATTGAGACCACTTTGAAGGATCTTAGGGGACATCTTATTCGTGGAAAAATGGCCTCCACATGCTTCCGCATAATAAAAGCGGTACTAAGAATCTCGTCATTCGACACACATCTTTGGATTATCTGGTCCGCGTAATATTTGAACAAATAGGGATCTTCATAAAATAATATGAGCGGCCAAGTACGAAACTTCCTCTTCTCTTGCGGTGTACAATTGGGGGGAACGGACCCCGTGACAAGATAATTCACTATATCCGCAGACCAGGGGAGAGAAGAAGTGACAAATAATTATTCATCCAAAAAATATTCGCCTATGGGTATAGGATCACTAGGTACATCAGATAAAATCCTCAATAAATGATCGGACGACGTTTTCAAATCCTTTTTATCTTTAATGGAAAGATCAAATTCTTAGAGGAGTAGGATTTACCTAATGAAGTGCGACACCGCCTCCTTATTGGAAAGGAGATATTTGAGAGCCTCATGGTCTTTGAAACTAGTATTGGGTGAATAGATGAGGTAGGAGCGAAATTTATCTAAGGCGATGACTACCACTAGCAATTCTTTCTCTGTGGTGGAGTAGTCCAGTTGGGGTCCGTTTAAAGTCCATCCAGCATAGCAGATGACGTGAGCCTTATTATCCTTTCTTTTCCCCAAAAGATCCCCAATCGCATAGTCACTCGCATCACACATAGTCTCGAATGGAAGGGACCAATCCGAAGCTTGTATGATAGGAGAGGAGACTAGCATGCTTTTCAATTTTTCAAAACCTCCTTGACAAGCTTCGTTCCACTCAAAGGGGGCATATATTACTAGTAGATTGCTTGAGGGCCTAGCGGTGGAACTAAAATACTTAATAAACCTAAGGTAGAAACTCTCTCACCCAAGAAAGAGCATCCATCCTTTAGTGATTTATGTGGGGGAAGATTGGCAATGACGTCAATTTTCACCCTATCTCCCTCAATACCTTTGGACGAACGATGTGGCCAAGAACTACCCCTTTGATAACCATGAAATGTCACTTCTCTCAATTCAGTACTAAGTTTTTGTCCACACATCGGGCTAAGACCTTCTTAATAGCGAGGCAATGGTCAAAAGAGGGGCCGAAAATGCTAAAATCGTCCATAAAAACCTCTAGTCCTCTCTCAACCATATCACTGAAAAGACTAAGCGTGAAGCGTTCAAAGGTCACGGGTGAATTACATAAGCCAAATGGCATACATTTATAGGCAAACGTGCCAAAAGGAAATTTGAACGTCTTCTTTTCTTGATCCACTACATCCATCTCGATTTGGTTATATTCAGAATAACCAACTAAAAAGCAATAAAATGGGTGACCCACTACTCTCTCTAGATTATGATCAATAAATGGTAAGGGGAAATGATATTTTTTAGTGTCAGGATTGACATTTCATAGTCAATGCAAACACGCCATCCTGTGGTGTTACATCTTGGGATAATTTCACCCTTAGTGTTCTTGACCACAGTCATCCCTGACTTCTTCAGGACGAGTTGAATAGGACTTACCCATTTGATATTCAAGATGGGATATATGATGCCCGCATCCAATAATTTTATAATTTTCGCTCTCACGACATCTTTCATTGTGGGTTTCAAACGACTCTGCATCTCCCTAGAATGCCTCATGTCCTCCTTGAGGTAGATTTTATGGGTACAAATTAGGGGACTTATACCCTTCAAATCCGTGATGCTCCAATCGAAAGAACTTTGGTGCTTCCTAAAAAATATCCATAAGCTTTCCCTCTTTCTCTTTACTTAGGCTCAAGGAGACAACAACAAGAAATGTCTTATCCTCTCCCAAGTAAGCATATTTAACGTTTGACGGAAATGTTTTCAATTCGAGGGTAGGAAAGTTCTCATCAGAGGGAATTATGAACGACTTCCTCGATGGTAGTTACTCGAATTGAGAGACCCAACTAACATCTTTCATGTCCTCATCACTTTAACTCCCATCTAATAACTCTTATATCTCCATCACCTCTCTCAAACTCGGTGCACACATTATCACCCTCGCTCACCATAATAAGACACACTTTTAATGGATCCCTCGTGTGATTACCCTCCAAATGTTCTTGTGCTACCTCATTTATAAGATTCATCTCTCACAACTCATACTCATCACCCCTTTTCTTGGTGATGTTCAATATATTAGTCTAGAGTGCCATATTCTCGAAAGTGAGTTGCATTTGCCCATTTTGCATGTTAATCAAAGTATTAGCCATAGCTAAGAATGGGTAGCCAAGGATCACGAGAACACGATGGCGCGAGGTAGAGGAGGCCTCCATGTACTAAATGACAAAATCTACTAAGAAGTAAAAAGTGCCAACTTGGATGATCACGCCTTCAATAATCCCCCAAGGTATCTTCACGAAATGATTTGCAAATTGGAGAGTAATTTTCGTGGGCTTAAGATCTCGCAAATCGAGCTATCTATAGATGGATTAAGGGAGAATATTAACACTTGCCCCTAAATCTAATATCACTCTCTCAATTTTTCTTTCTCTAATGGTGCATGAAATAGTGGGCGCACCCGAATCTTTATACTTTGGCGGGAGGTCACTCAAAAGTACCGAACTTACATTTTGTGCTAGAAATACTTTCTTCTTTACCTTTAGTCTAAGATTCACCATTAGCAAGTCCTTAAGGAACTTTGCATAAGCGGAAATTTTCTTTATTGCCTCGAGAAAATTTAAGTTATGCTTTACTTTCTTGAGTACTTCTAAGATATCACCATGGGTGGCCCCTTTAGGTGGAGGAACCAACGGTTGAGGGTAAGGAGCATCATTAGGGGTTTCACTACCACCTCGGGCCTAATTTTGTCTTCTTTATTGCTCTCCTCCAAGGGGGAATCTTTGGCCTCTTTTATAGCGGGCGAAACTTCCTTATCATTTTGCTCGTCGTGTGGGGGAGGTGATAAGTTAACAACCCTACCACTATATAGAGTGGTAACCACTTGAAATTGCTATTTGTTCTCGTCAGTATTAGAGATAACAAAATTTTAACCCTGGGGAAGTTTTTGGCCTTTGTTCGAAAACTTGTCCTTCTCTTGGACACTTAAGGAAGATTGCAACTTAGACAACGGTGCTTTAAAGTCGGCATAATTTTGAGCGTTTATGACTGGTTGAGTTTCCATGAATTGATTTAAAGTGCCCTCGAGACTTCTTCATTGTGGGGTAATACAAGGCGCGAGAGGTGGTGATTGCATGGGTAGAGCTTGTTGTAAAGGCGGGAGCAGTGGCGAGTGATGGGAAATAAGTGAATTAGGATTCATTGCAGCGTTTGTTTTCCTGTAACTAAAACCCTAATGGTTCTTCCCCAAAGGTTCATAAGAATTTCCGTGTGGGGCATTAAAGTTACCCTTAAAATCTCCTACCGCCTCCATTTGCTCTTGGAGCAATACTTTGTAGGTGTGTATCGTTGGGCATTCCTTCGATGAATGTACCACCTCAAAAATAGCACAGACCTTCTCACTCAATACTCGAGTGGAGCCTGATATATCTCTCCCCTAGCCTCGACTATGTCCTCTAGCCTCTTTGTTAGTTGGTTTATTTGGAGTTTTAATTCGGCTTCCTTATCCAATTGATATAGTCTGGATGCGTAAGGAGCCGTGGACATTTGTTTAGGATTGGGTTAGGTACTTGGGTCCGATGTGTCCCATGCTTGAGTAGTCTCGATGACGTACTTAAAGTGGGCCTCCGCATCATATGCATATAACCCTAAGAAATCACCCTTGTACATGGTCTCAACAAGTTGCTTGGAACTTAAGCTTAGCCCCTGATGGATGTAGGAGATAAGTCTCCACTTCTCAAAATTATGGTGTGGAAACATGTTGACTAACTCATTGAAATGATTTAAACATCGATCAAAGGGCTTATTCTCGTTTTGTCTAAATGTTTGAATTTGGGACTTAATCACCTTGGTCATACGTGCTGGAAAGAGCTTTTGGAAAAACTTAGCCTGCATATCCCTTCTAGTGGATATCGAGTTCGATACTAGTGGCCAAATCCATGTCTTAACCTTATCATTCAGGGAGAAGGAGAAAAGCTTGAGATGCATTACATCGTGAGTGCATATTTGGTCCATGAAAGCCTCTCATGCCTCCTCGAACTTGTAGATGTGGAGGTAGGGATTTTTCGACTCCATATCGTGGAATGTTGGGAGAATTTGGATCATCCCATTTTTAAAATGAATTTGCCCTGCATTATATGGGAGTATAATGCATTCCGCAGTGACAGTTCACTTGGGATATAAGAGGTCTCTTATAGGGTGATACGGTAAATCACCCTCACTCGTACCATAGCTAGAGTTGTTAGACATCGCGTTTTCTCTTAAAGACTCAATATCCTCATGGGACGCCGTAGACATGTGACTTATGATGGAGTTTGGAGGTGGAACCCATAAATTTGAAGCATTAGGGGTACGAGTGGTATTGGAGATGAGCTCTATTGTAGGATTGTCGTGTAATGATGGGATTATGAGGAATTTTTTGCATTTAAGGATGGAGAGAATATTTTTTGGGGATTTTTTTGATTGTTTTTAAGAATTATAATCTAATTATAGGATTAATTCGACCTAACCTAGTATATCTACCTAGTCCTCAGCAACGGCGCCAAAAACGTGACGCAACTCAAAATGTGTCTCTAACGCGTGTAACTATGACTCAAGTGTAATACAGCCGCTCGAGTAATATTTTGATAAATTAGGTGTCAAACTCAAGGACTAAGACGATCTCTCCTGACGACTACTAAGTGAGATGACTAACCCTAACAAGTGACTCGCGAAAAGAAGGGAAAATATGATGGTTGTTGATATATTTATACTACTAATTAAAATAATAAAATCCTGCATGCAAGACTAGAGATGAACTGATTATTAAATATGAGAGAAAGATAAGGTCGGAATACAATCCCCCAACCCCTATTAATTTCACCGGATACAAAACTAGTCGAGAATTGAACACTTAATTGATATGAAGACTTTATTTATTTCAAGCATTACATATATGAAGGAATCAATCAACAAAATAAGGAATCAAGAATAAAAATATAGTACTTGACAAAATTGTTAGTACGTGCATCTCATTCTCAAACACTCTTGTTACCTAGGGCAAACGGAGTTAAAAGTCATACGACGGTTATATTAACAAAATACTACGTTTTCAATTTATTATTTAACTCATGAACATATTTTATTTCCCTGCGAAAGACATAGAGTTAGGTTTTTGAATTCCAACCCTTGGAAACCTAGACATACATGATGTTACTAATTAAAGACATGATTTTTACACTGCACGTAATCATATTCATCATTGAAATATATCTAAGCATGTAAAAGAATGATAGAGAACTAAGAAAATTCAAGAACATGCAAAAGAGATGGAAAAATTAAGAACAAGATGAGAAAGGTAAACTTTTATTAAGAGATACTTAAATTCAAACCATAATAATGTAATATTTGATGAAGAATATATTTCCCAACGTTTCTCCTTTTTTTTTCTTCTCTAAAAAATTGTGTTTCTAGCCTTCTAACTAATCCTAGAATAATGTCTGAATAATGCCCGCACGTTTTTACAAGAGTTTATACGATGCACAACTCTAAAACTTAAGTGGATAAATAGAAAAAAAAATTGCTCATAGATAATAGAACGGGTTTAATTCAGAACCAAACCGGTTCATTTTTCCAGTATAGCCAAGCCTTTTGCGAACCGGTTCATTTTTCCAGTATAGCCAAGCCTTTTGCGAACCGGTTCCCATTTGGAATCGAACCGGTTCTCTTCTAAAAAATCTTCAAGCTTGGTCTTTTGATTCTTCTTATCTTCACATACTCGTATGTTTCCATCTGTAGCTCGAATTTGGATGACACTTCTTTCAAAATACTCGTGAACTCAATGTCTTCGACTTCACTTTAGGTTTCACATTCGGTTTCTAGCTATATAATTACTTTAATGCCCTCCACTTTTCTTTTTTGGTTTTCAGTTCTTATTCCTTCTTCTCTATTGCTTTCACATGCAAGAAATACCTATAAAATATAAGAGAAATACATGAAACACTATGTACTTACAAGAAGAGGTCAATAGTAATGATATGAGATAAATTCGTTTCAATTACATTGCATGGGATGATAAAATATCCTAAATTACGGGGATAAATGTGAAGAATTTACGCCGAATCAGTACCCCCTTGTTCGATCGAAGTAAAATTCAAACGGGACTTCGAATGAATAGATAATATCGTTAGAACGAGATTTCCATCTCGTTTAAACAAGATGCGTGGACTTTGAGAATTTTAAACGGAGAAAAATGCCTCGAATTTTTTAAAGAAATTTTTTGTTTCAGATTTAATAAAAATCAAACATCCCAAAATAAATTTAAACACTAAATATCATTATACCTTCATAGTGTGGATATGCTTGAAATTTGAAGACGAATTTCAAATAAATTTCTTAAGACGAATATAATAGCCTAATACCCTCCCAAACCCTAAAATTGAAAAGTACAAGATAGAGTTGTCTTCAAAATAAAGTCTTAAAATCTTCACTTCTTATTTGTCTCCTCTTGGGCATTTTGTCTTCATCGAGTGATATCCAAAAATGATCTCTCAAAAGTACCTGCACACATAAAATAAAACAAATACCCCATGATGCATCGACTTTGACCTATCAAATAAATGCATAAAGATAAAATCTCCCCCCAAAATCAAACTCCCCCGTAATTTGTTCCGCCCCTTTATTTTGTCCGAAATAGATAAGGAGTAGAAACTAATCATGAAAATTAGGGAATATCACCAATAATAAAAAGATATCATCACAAAAATATGAATTAATAATCTTGCAATGATAATCTTAAAGGCTCCACGAACTATTTTTGAAAATTTATAATTTTTTAAATAAATTTTTTTACAAATACAACACACTATGGAGAAACACAATAATAATAATCGAATCATGGAAATGAAATATAGGGGTGTAGACATTCTATAGGTTAATCAACGTATACAAACATAATATATGTGCACGAAGGAATGAAGCATCACTAATACAAGAGCTCAAAGTCTACATTTGGTGTAAAAATAGTGAACTCAAGTGAAACTAACTTAACCTATTCAACTAATCAAGATCATGAGTGAGTTTCACACCAATAACGCCTAAAACTATGTAATGATTTATGAGATTTTTTCAAGACGTACAAACCCATTGATCTTCAACTTAACTCCCTCAAAAATCACATATTTAATTTTTTTCTCTCAAATCTTTGTAAAGAAATCAATGCTCATATGTAGCGAAGCATCACTGTTCTTTGAAATTGAACTCACACTTTATTTTTATTTTTATGTGCCCTTAATCTTTTTTGCTCTTTTATTTACAAATGGTGGATATTCAAGCAAAGTTAACATGTCTTTCGCAACCCGATTCCATTGCTTAGAAAATATACCAAATTTACCGGATAAATGATTTTTTTATATTTTTTTCAATTAAGACAATGGTTCTTACATCCACTACTTTTATTATCTCGTTTTTAATATTTGGTTTGTTTTAAAAGTAGGATTACGATGGAGACACTACAATTGACACGTGAAAGGTAAGTGTAATACTCAAATAAGTTCATGCTCGTGTGGAGTAAAGGTGAAAAAGAGTTAAACATGTAGAAAGTAGTCATCACATCACATCTTAATGTCTCCACACATTATAAAGCATAAAATACTGTCATGTATCAAAAACATTACAAAATAGTCACGTGGATATGAAATGAATGGTTGACTCGGACATCTTTAATTTTCATGCACATATAGTGTAAAAAAATTCTTTTTGGAATTTTTTAAAAATTTATCAAAAATAAAATATTTTTGACTTTATCTTAAAATGAAACCGAAAATCTTTTTGTATTTTCAAAAATTTTCCAAGAAAATAAAACTCCTTTTGGATTTTATGAAAAATATATCAAAATGAAAAATATAAGTACAATAGTACACACTAACAATAGGGATATATCATATGAGAATAAAAAATTACCCTATTCTAGTAAAAATTCTCAACCTCAATCATTAGGGCCGGAGGAGTTCTCCAAAGACGATGACATCCTATGAAAAACCTCCATAAAATCTTGTGAAGTTTTGACCAAATACTCTACTTGTTCTTGAAAACTCTCAAAATATCTCATGTGATGTGCGGGAGCATGTGAAGTAACTTGTGTGGGAGTGAATGCAGGAACTCGTGTTGTAACATATCATGAAAGATACCTATGAGGCACTCTCCCTAACTTAAAATAAAAATTTCCTAAGGTGACCCCTTTGCTTGCAATGGAACAAACAAACACGGACTTAGGTCCACCTCTCTCAAAATGTCTAGGACGAGCTCGCCTAGATGGGTTTGTCGAGGTCCATAAGGATCTAAAATAAACTCGAGAATCGGCTTGGGTGCAACATGGAAAGTGGATGCACCATCATAACCTATTCCTAGACTCTCAATGTTAACTAAAGAGGGATCGAGGAACATATTTCCTACCTTCTTAGATGTGTCCTCTAAAGTAACCTTGACCTCCTGGGCACATTCGAGATCTCTCTTGAGTTGGGATACCCGATCTTCAAGTTTCTCACGAATCTCTACTGAAGATTGGAGATCTCTCGTAAGACTAGCCACGGCGTTGGTCAAATCACTATTTTCTCGATCTAAACGATCAATTTCTCACACGAAGAAACCTTAATCTTCTCGATTTGACTCACTGATGCTTAACTTACCCTCAAAACTTTCACCTCCCTCTCCAAATCTAACACCCTAATAGACAAATCCTTATTAATATTTTTCGTCTTCAAAGTCTAGGTGTAAAGATCACTAAACGATTTTTGTAGATCCCCTTCTCCCTTATTCAAAATATCATCCTCACACTCACTTTATTCCGAATGAATTGAAACATCATCGAGACTCTCACGTTTAGATATGTCCTCATCAGTATAGGACAAACTAGAAGACCTAACGTGGCTAGCCATGAATGCAAAACATAGTTCATGTGGTGACTCTCCCACCGAATCAACCGACTCAATATCACTATCACTAAGAGTGACTTTATTTGCAATATCTTTGCCATTTCTCTTTAGCCTAGTGGGATACTCGTGCAGCTTGTGCCATTTCCCCTCCTACTCATAACAGCTTATATCTTCCTCATTCTCACCACTACTCTTGACCTCATCCTTCCTTTTTTTTTTCCAAAAATCATTTTATTGGAATAATTATTGTAGGAAAATTTGAAAAACGTTTTAAGAATTTTCACAAAAAGGGCCAAGTCATTAAAATCCCAATCTCCCTCGGTATCAGACTCACAAACTTTCTCTTTCTTCCTTTTCTTAGTTTGAGTCTTTAAAGATATGCCTACTTCCTTAGGTTTAATGGTTCTAGGGAACGTATCAATCTTGTACATTTGAAGATATCCTACAAGTTCTTCTAACCTAGGAGTGTCTAGACTCCCTAATGAATTAAGCACGATGACCTAAGGAATAAAATGAGCGAGGAGTGAGCTCAAAATATTTTTCACAACTCTCATCTCTGGAATTTTCTCACCTAAATTAAAATTTGAATTGACAATGTGTGATAAATGTGAATAAAACTTATCGAATGACATGGACTCTAATAAAACTTATCGAATGACATGGTCTCAAATTCGGTGGTTAAAATTTGAAGCTTTGACGCCTTTCCAATGTTGGTACCCTCGTGAGTGAGTTGGAGGGTATCCCATGCTTCCTTAGACGTAATGCAAGTCATGTTACGATGGAACTCGTCAGGAGTGATGGCTACAGAAATAGCACTAAGTCAACGAGAATTAAAATCATTCCACTTAAATTACTCATCAGTCAAGGAAGAAACGGGTTTAGGATTTTTGACATTATCAACAGTGGTCGTAGAAGCAGTCCACTCTCTTTCACAAACTAACTAGACTCTTTCATCAATGGCTTTCAAGATATACCTCATCCTAGCCTTCTAGGATGAATAATTTGTACCATCGAATATATACATTCCATTATACAAATTCTCCGTTAAAATTGAATTTTTCAAAGATCAACAATTTTATAAAAACTTGATATCAAGAGAAAAATATTTTTGCGAAAAAGATCACAAAGTAAATTTGTGCAACAGGCTCTGATACCCATTTGAGAATGCGCTTTCGGGCTCCTAAGAAATTATTTGCATAATTAAGTGTCCAACACACACAATTCCAAATCTGATCTTTTTATCCTAAGGAAGCATCTAGGTGTTAAAACAGATAAATTATATCATGCACAGAGACAAGGAAAGTAAAACCTTTTATTCAGAACTTTAGAAAAATTACAAGACAGTCAACTTACAGACTACCTGATAACTGCAACAAGTATAATAGGTTAGTCTTCTCAAATCTTTGAAGAATACTACTTGGTAAGGAGCAGTCCATACACGTCCTTTGATGCTCGGTATCCGTCGATCTACCTTTGTCTTCAGTAATGATCCCCTCGAGATTCATAATGATCTGTTGTGAAGAAATCTCTCCACAAGAGTTGTGTATGCAAGACCACAAAACTATAGGATTTAAACTGATTCACTCAAATATATTCTGGGGATGTGATTTGCGAATCAAAACGGTTTTCTAAGCTCAAAAGGTTGAAAACTTTTGCAAAATATGTGCAGAAATAATTCTCGAAAAAGTCTTAACAAAAACAAACACGAAACAGGTTTTTATAAGACAAACACAAATTTCAAGGCGATGACTCATCCGAATGAATTTTGAAGCTCGTTTGAATGAGAATAACAGTTCGTTCTAATGAAAATTAACTCTTTTGAACGACCAAGCTATCTCGTTTGAACGAAGTTCGAACAGCATTTAAACAACCGAAAACAATACGCCCTATTCGATGCTCAATCGAAGTAAACTTCACACGAGACTTCAAATGAAAAGAGGATATCGTTAGAACGATATTCCCATCTTATTTGAACGAGATGCATGAACTTTGAAAATTTTGAACACGAAAAAATGCCTCGATTTAAAAAAAAAAATTATGTTTCAGATTTAATAAAAATCAAGCATCCCAAAATAAATTTAAGGAATAAATTTAAACTATAAATATCATTATACCTTCATAGTGTGGAGATGCTTGAAAGTTGGAGATGTTAGATCTTTGAACTTCGTGTTGGGTCGAATCAAACAGTAGTAGGATATGCCAAAAACTAAGCTAGCCTTAGCTATGAGAAAATTATGCTTTTATAGATATTCGAGGAATCGTAACACGAGCTTATATCAAACTAAGGGACTTCCTTGACTAATTCAACCTCTATAATTTTTCAAAATAGCTCAAGAACGTTAAGGGAGTGGAAGTTATCAAATTAGGTGCCACAGAGACAATAAGTTCCACAAAGATGACATAAGGAGTTCTGTTAGTGGAAAAATGGACCAACACCCTACTCACTAAGGGGATAGGTCAACCAAAGAGCTAGCGAGGAGAGATCTTATCATCTAGATGAAATCTATTTTCTAAAAAGCCATCGAGGAGGAAGAAACCCTAGAGAAATTTATAACCCCCAGGTTCAAGGTCTACGATGGCAAGACTGATCACATCGACCATGTTCGACAGTATAGGCAGATTATGAATTTGTGGAGTCATAATGATCTGATGTGTCATATTTTTTCTTTCATCCTTAGTGACATTTCCCAGAATTGGTTTGAGAAACTGCCCCCAGGCCTAGTAAGATTTACGGTGCTCACCGAATCCTTCACTACTCACTTCATCACCACAAACTCTCATCCTAAGAGAATGGATTCGTTGCTCGCGGTGAAAAAGAAGCCACACGAGTCTCTGTGTGGATATGCTAAACTCTATTGGAAAGTGTTCAATGAGTTAGAAGATTTCTCAGAGCAAGTTGTTGTGGAATCCTTCAAATAAGTCTACCCCCACGTCAATATTGTACCAATACCTTACCAAGAAGGAGGTTAATACCATTGATGATCACATATCAAGTATTGAGAAATATGCCAAGGTGGAGGACGTGGTCCACACTAGTCAGGTTGAGACTAACCATACCAAGGCAAAAAAATGGGGCAATAAGGAAAATAACCCCAGGAAGGGGAACAAGAAGAAGAATGGAGCCAAAATGAGGGAATAACAGATTCCTATAAAGATTTTCAAGCCATCAACACAGTTTTCAAGGAACCAATCTACAAGATTCTGGCGAAGATCAAATATCAACAATTCCTCAAGTAGACAAAGAAGATGAGAGGGGATTTGACCAAGAGGAACACACGCTCCGATATGCGTTCCATGAAGAAAATGGCCACATGATTGAGAATAGTAAGGCTCTTAAAGCTCATATAGAGGAGTCGGGCCAAGTCGGACATTTGAACGAATACATTGAGAAGAAGTCTAATCAGGTCATCAATAATGGAGACCAAAACTCGAAAAGATCCTAGACGATGAGATGTGAAATGAGTTCACAGTCATACATGGGACATTCGACCACAAGAAAATTCAAGGGAATGATGTTTAGATAGATCTCACAAAGTTTACAGCTATAATGGATGCTTTCCAGATACATCCCGCCAAAATACAGGATGGCAAGTGCTGACGACCAGACGATGTCTAATACAACAAGAACATAATATTAATGGAGGAGGATTTTGTAGCACCCCGTATTTTTGAGGCTTTAAAATTTAATGAATTCAATGATATAGGAATTAATTTATCTAGAGGATTTAATTAAATTAGTTAATTAAAGATTCAATTAATTTGGGTTATTTTTTTTAAATTTACATGTGCGGTAAATTGAGGTCGACCTTGGATATTTTAGTTAAGTAACTGGGATGGCGATTCTGAGTGTACGGTTGGTTCCGAATAGGTTGATATAGTCGAAAAAGAGTACTCGGGGGTAGTAATTAGGTCTTGGGGCATTTTTAGGAATAACTGGCTCACACGGGAGTGTTTAGGCCATTTTAATAAAGCGCAAAAGATTAAAAACGGGATTGGCATAATAAAATCTAAATGTGAGAGGGTGTGGCAACCATAACTCATTTAGAAAAACCCTAGTTGTAGAGGAGAAAATAGGGATCTAGTGGGAGAGCCTTTGGGAGCTAAACCAAGAAAAGATTACGTGTTCTTCATCAAAAATATTATCTACAACAAAGGAATTAGAGACAATGCAATTATCGAGGCAAGTATTTAAACTTGCTTTCATTTAATTTGCGATATTGCGATTCATACCATGGTGGTTGTAAACCATAGTCTTTTTTTTGTGAATAATTTCATTAAAATGGGTTTTGGGTGAATTAACCATTTTGATTGATATGGATTGATGATTAGTACGAAATTGATATTATGTAAAGATATACAACACAATTACCTTGCTAAAAATTAAAGTTAGATTCGTTAATTGAGAATTGTAGAATCGAATTGAAGAGAATGATTGAATAAAAGTTGTAAAACCCAATTCGTGAAATCGTGAGTGATTTTAGAGATTGATATGATGATTAGAACATATTTAGTATGTGTAATAAACATTGGGTATGATTGGGATGATTATTGAGAACAAACTATGAAGGCTTGATGTGTAAAAATGGAGGAAAAAATAAGTTGGAGAAGACGGAGGTTCGCTGTTCAGCAGCAGCGAACCGATCCAATTTTGAGGCCGGACCGGTTTGATTTAACTATTTGTTATAAATTTGTAGATCTTTTAGTTATGATCGCGTGGGCACCGACCTCGTATTTTTCTATTTTTTTTAATTAGTTGTGATTTTATTACGAAAGAGTGTCTGAAACTGAAATCCTTTGTGAGAAATCAAATCTGGATAGTTTAGGGATGACCATAGATAAGTGTATGACTCTGGAAAATATTAAGGAACATTATTTTCACCTTGTTATTGGATGGGAATGAATTCGGGCTATGGATTTAGGAGTGTTTAGGGTGAATAACACTAAAAAAATATATGGACGGATTTGAATGGAAATTTCGAATGAAATTAGGATACAGACTGAATTGAGATGTACTTAGTATCTTGAATAAAAGTATGAATGTAAGTTAATACTTAAAAAATTAGGAGTGGGGTGGTGACTCGAATATTTTTAGGCGGAGTGCTACGGGAGTTAGGCACGGGGTAGTCGGTTTAATTAATTATAGAGTTACATAATAAATTATTTAATATTAAATTTAACAAGGGGTGTTAAACTATATCGTGGGATGTTGTGTAATAAATTTTAAGAGATGAAGATATGGACCGAATGAGTGAGTCTGGGTACTGTAGTTGGGTGATACAACTTAAAGGAAAAATTAATTAATGTGTGATTAATTAATTTACCAGTCGGGATAGAGACTTGGATATTATTGGTCTAGTGCTACGGGTACTAGGCACGAGTTACCCAGACTTTATTAAATATATGTATACGATTAGTGTCATACAAATATATATATATATATATATATATATATATATATATATATATATATATATATATGTATATGTATGATTTATAAATATCGGTATGAATGATATTTATGTGAAAGCATACCCCTGTAGTGCTATCATCGGAGGTTGCGTGATGTGGGTGAATCCTATGGCTTAAGGAGCAAGGAGAGTATAGTCCCCAGGTCATATCGTCCATGATTTTTATTGTGTTATTTATTGTTAGAGGTGAACCGCTGTGGGTAAGATTCGATTTCACTTTCGGTGAAGGAAATACGATCGCTTCCACTATTTTTGCGATATTTTTTGTCCAAGTTCGGTGTGACCTAGTCCGACTTGAGGTGTACGAGTTAAAGTGAGCATGCCTGGGATATGATAGCATTTTAGAGAAAGCATTCAGTGAGTTATTAGTGCGGAAAGGATGGTTATTATACGTGACATGTGTGTGAATGTTGTAATATACTAGTAAATTTATAAAATGAGTAGATAATTATATACTGGATTAATGCATAAGTGTGAATGTATTTATTACATAACTAGTATGAAATTTATATGATTTAAAAAGGGGTTTCCTGAATAACTAGTGTGAACGTTATATAAATTAATATAGTTGAACCGAATAATAAGTTAGGAGTAGATAACTTAATAATCAAAGTAAGAGTACTAATGTTAGATTAGCATGGGAGAAAGAGATGATACGACTAGTTAGGTGGGTTAGCATAACTAGGAAGTTTAAAAGGCAAGCAGCCAGATTGCACATTAGATGAGGGGTGAGCTATACCTCAAGAGAGTGCAGCACTAGCTTAAATATGAAAAGTGTGCATGCATATTTAATTATTGCAATTTAAATGGATGCTAAATATTTTCAAAATGTTTTACTTGGGCTCTGACCCATGTCAAAATGTTTTTCAAAACGTTTTAGGTGTCCAACCACAAGGACGCCCAGTTTAAGGATTTTATCCAGGGATTCGCAACTGCAGCTCATGTGAAAGTTACAGGACTTTGTTACAGATGCTTCATTCACTCATTCCTAGTGTAGGGAGCTTACTCAGTACTCATTTGGGCATGTCGTCCTCAAATTTGGTATTCAATTTATTTATGTGATTTGTGTATTCAGGTTATTATTTCAGTTACTGTTGTATTTTATTGTTGAACCGACAGTTGATTCGGTTATCTGTATTTATGTTATTCATTTGTGTTGGTTTCAGTTACCTATTTTTGTGTATGGTTTAATTATTATTTGATTTTTCACATGCTGTTAGTTAATGAAAGATAAAATTTGGTACTAGTTTATTTAAATTACTAGGTGGTCAGTAACTTTAAAAATATTTTTAACAGTGATGCTAAGAAGAGCCATATGAGACCAACATTATATTTTGATCACGGGTTGGTCACCCGGTATATTAGTAGTCTAGGTGTCACCGATTTGATTGGGGTAAGAAGACCTCACCATGATTCACTAGTAATCACTCTCAGAATCGCGAACTAGGATATGGATAAGTTACTCATGAAGTAAGAAATATCTTCAGAGGTGATGTACATGGAGATCTTCCATAAGCTTACTCTAAAGATGTCAAATCTTAAATAGGCGATCGTCCCTCTCGTCGGCTTTGCAGGAAAGATGATCATGCCCTTAGGAAAGGTGATCCTGCCAGTGAGGGTAAGGAATATTTTAAAACTAATAGAGTTTTTGGTTGTGGATATTAATTCTCCCTACCACGCCATTTTAGGCACAATATGTCTTAATGCTATAAGAGATATCCTTTCCACTTACAACCATAAGCTAAGGTGTATCACAAATCGGGGCATAATGGAGATTATAAGCGATCAAGTTGTTGCTAAAAATTGCAACATCGCCGCTATCCGACCAAAACATGAAAATAAGAAATAGAGAGGTTATTCTGGAGGTAGCCCAGGATGCGGATACTCCATTAAAACAGTAACTATGACAAACCAACAAGGGTGGAGGAAAATAGGGTCCACCCTATTGACAAGGTCATTGAAAACCTGGAGGAGTTTGTTTTTGATGAAAGTCGACTGGAGAGGAAGTTTTTGATGGAGACAACACAGACCGACCTCAAAAGGGAGGAACTGATTGCCTTTTTGAAATGAATCTTAGACGTATTTACGTGGGATCTATATGACATGCCTGAAATTAATCCTACAGGCGCATGTCATCGCCTCCATGTGGATCGGAAATTCAATTCGATCATATAAATGTCCCGCCGAACTGCCCCCCAAATGACAAAAGTAGTAGAAAAAGAAGCAGAAAAACGTTTGTAGGCAAGGTCCAGCAGAGAAGTATACTTCTCGAAGTGGTCCTCAAACCCGGTCGTGGTTCACAAGAGCAACAAAAGGTGGAGAGTTTGTATAGATTTCACTAACCTCATTAGGGCCTGCCTCAAAGATGGTTTCCTCTTACCGAAGATAGACCAACTAATCAATGGCACAATAACCCATTAGAGGATGAGTTTCTTATACGCTTACTTAAGGTACCACCAGATTCCTCTATTCGATATCGACCAAGATAAGACTTCATTCATAATGCCACTGGGTCTGTATTATTACAAGGTCATGCCATTTGGCCTCAAGAACATAGAGGCTATATACTAGAGGTTGGTCACAAAGATGTTCCAACACTAGATGGGAGATACCATGGAGGTGTATATTAATAACATGCTCATCAAAAGTTGAAATAAGGGAGACTATCTCCAAGACTTGGCCAATACCTTTGAAATCCTTAGGCACTACCGAATAAACCTCAACGCTAAGAAGTGTTAATTCGAGGGACAATCACAAAAGTTTCTAGGTTACCTAGTCAGCAAGAGGGGGATGAAGGTAAATCCAGATCAAATAGAAGCTATCAATAGGGTTATCCAATCGCCAAAAATGTTGCATGAAGCCCAAAAGCTCATTGGGATTATCGCAACACTCAGTCTTTTTATTTTAAAGTCATTTGAATGTTATCGAATGTTCTTTTAGCTACTCAAGAAGGATAAAATACCCATCTGGAATGATTAGTGCTCTAAAGCCCTTGAGGAAATAAAGCCCTATTTTAGAAAACCTCCGTTGCTAGAAATCCCCGACGAGGGTGATTCCATCTACATTTAACTCGCAGTATCAAGTCATGCAGTCAGCTCAGCCTTGGTCTGCGAGAGGCAAGCAAAGAAGTTTTATGTTTACTATGCAAGTAAATACTTTTGGACGCCGAGCAACGATACTTGCCTTTGGAGAAACTAGTTTACACATCAGGTGATTAGTTCACGAAAGCTGAAACATTATTTTGAGGCCCACTATATTACTGTAATAATTTCTTTCCCCCTTAAAGCTATCCTTCACAAGACTGACCTTTCTAGACGGATGTCCAAATGGTCGGTTGAGCTTGGGAGGTTTGACATTCACTTTTAACCAAGGATAACTGTCGCGCCCCAACCAAATTAAGTTAAGATTATCATTTTAATGTAGAAATAAATTATCTTAAATAATAATTTACGGTAAATGTCTCGATATGTAGCACCATATTTTTTTCTTTCCTTTTTCTTTTTCAAAAGCATGTTTGGATGACAACATAACTACATTCACATGTAATTTACAAGTACTGAACAACTTTACATATAAAAAAAAATTAGTTTAACATTTACCCAAAAGCTTGTTCAGATTCAACTCATATTAGATAACCATCACTCCCCCGTTTAAGGTCCTAACTTGGTAGTGAACTCCAAATGATAGGCATACCTGAAACATAACATTATAGGAGTGTAAGAAACACAAGCTTAGTGAACGATCATATTCCCCACATACACGACATATATATAACTAATTTGAATAACAATTTTTATTTTCTAATGTCATAACCCAACAGGAATTGTGTAACTCTAGCAAACCTGGAGCTGCCATAGTCCAATTAATCCACCATAGTTAATGGGGACCACGACATCCCATAATTAGGCCCGAGTATAACAAACCTTTAACTTGGATTAACGGGACCGCCACATCTCGTATGACCCACCACAATCCTTAACATTAGATAAAGGACCCGCCACTGTCCATACCATTATATAACATCACATAACATTCTAATCATATGCATATGTTTCATAAATACAACATCATTCCCATAAGCATCTTAACACATAAGTTTTACCTACACATTTCCATATGAATATATAAGCATCTATATTTCATGGGATAGGTCACTCACCTTGAATTTGGTACTAATATTAATACCAAAAATATTTCCTTGGTATGGTAGTGTTAGTTGCTTCCTCACCTAACAATTCAACATCATTAGTATTTGAATACACCAAATCACATTAAACTCAGTAACACATCACATCAGTTAGTCAATCTGACATAACTGAAAATTAATTGGATATGATACTTCACATTTATATAACACCTTATTAATTTGGGTTCTAACCCAATCTACGGAATTAAATTACGAATTCTCTAGACAAAGTTATGCCCCCTTTATTACAACCTTTTCCAAATCATTTCTGGAGAAAAACAACAACAAAACTTCAACTTCAACAAAACTCCCAAGCCAAACCAGAAGGTATTTTATTCTCCCATTCAAGTATATCATACTCATATATTTTCTCTAACATCTCCAATTGGAATTTCTTGATTTCAACAAGTATTCAATGATTTATGCCACTTTTAACACATCTAGGTCTAAGTAGACCATCAAAGCATAACTTAAAATTTTCAAGCATATATAACCTACACCTCCATTGTAAATGAGGGAAAAATATATAAAACATATTGAATAATATAAAATTAAAGTTTCACAAATTTTAGAGTTCATTTCCTAAGTCAAGCAAAACGTCGAACACCTAGTGAGCGCAATTACACTTTTGGGACATATTTTATACTTGGACTTCAAACTGTCACCCAAGATTCATTTCTTAGTATTTTTACATAATTTTTGGACATAGTATACATATGTGAGTATATTTTAATCTTCAACTAGAATAATTTGATTTCAATAAGTATTCCATGATTTATTCCATTTTTAGCACAACTAGGTAAGAACAAAACATTCAAACATAACTTAACCTTTTTAAGCAAATATTATCTCCACCTTGGGTATCCATAATGGAAACATATACTGAACATGTTTTAGTATATAAACACATCATATATATGAATTTACTACATTAAAAAGCTTCACGAGAAGTAAATTCAAAATTGGGACTTTAAAATTAACATTTACGATCCTAGCACAAGTCCTCACGTATGATCTTAAGCCATCCCCAGTTTAACTCAATTTGGAAAAATGGGCATCGTTTAAATTTTCATTCAAATAAGAAACAAAAATATACCAAGTGTATAACTCATCCATGGGACCAACGTTAATAAAGAAGTAATTACCTTACGAGAATTCCTCGATTTGTGGTAATTTTTCGAAGGATTTCTTCCTTAACTTTCCTTTTCTCTCTCCATAAGCATGTTTATTCCCAAACTTGAAATATGAAATGAAAAAGATGATAAGGTCTGCTATTATAACCATAAAACGTGTTCATGTGACCAATATAAGTGGTGGCATGTGATTGGTTGGACAAGAGGTCCAATAAGATAATTCAACTAATGGCGGATTTGTCCCACCTTTGTAAAATCAGCATAACTCACTATTATGGGACCCGATTTACTCCCACTTTGCTTATACATATAGATAACTTATATATCTACCACTTTCATATTTTGTGTTTTCCCAAACTCATAAAATTAGTACACCTAATTTGGGCTCGAACAGGAAACTAGCAATTTACTGAAAAATCTCATAACTTTCACATTTGGTGACTAAACATCGCCAATTTTGCACTAACACCCTAGTTTACTTTTATAAAAAATAATGATGCATTAGAAACATATTTTCATAATGCATTTAACCACATAACTAATCATATTCCCTACACATTTTATCCCCAATCCTAAGCTCAATTAGCATCTAATGTAGACAACATATATATCACATGAGTATGGATCCCCAAAATGTGATAATTAACATTCCTAATAACATTTTAGGGCCTTATAATAACAATCAAAGGGCAGGTTCTGGCTCATTTCATTGTAGAATTAATTGGAGATGGACCTACCAACCAATATTAGGTTGATCAACTAGAGATGCTAGAGCAGGTCCATGACGAAAGTTGGACGTTGTATGTTGACAGTGCCTCTAATTTTAAGGGGGCAGGCATGTGAGTTGTCCTCGTAACTACAGAGGAGGCGATGATTGAGAAAGGGTTCAGATTGGGATTTGAAGCCTCAAACAATGAGGCCGAATACGAAGCTCTTATAGCTGGTCTACATAAGTCCCAGTTGTTAGGGGCAAGATGACATAACGTTTACTTTGACTCTGAACTGGTGTCCAACCAGGTTAGCGAGGGTTTCAATGCCAAGGATTATAGGGTGACAACCTACCTCCCAATCTTGCATGAGATGGTTATGAAATTTATGGAAGTCCATATTCAACAGTTCCCCAAGGGCACAACAGTCATGCTGACACCTTAGTAGCCCTAATCTCAGCAGTGGACTCAGGTCCTCAAGAGAACAATTGGAGTGGAATTCTTCACTAAACCCAACATCGACAAAATAGTGAGCACTGAGCACGTCTTCTTTATCGATAAAGGTTCAAGCTGGATAGACCAAATTATAGCATGCTTGCAGAACAAAACACTGCCAACTAATAAGAAATTAGCCTATCAGGTCAGAGTGAAAGTCACACATTTCTACTTGGACTCTGAGGGCAAGCTTTATAAAAGATCTTTCATAGGTCCCTACCTCCAATGCATAGACCCAAAGGACGTCGAGCAAGTTCTTTATGAACTCCATGATAGAATATGTGGAAGTCTTGCAGGAGGAAGGTCCCTGGCATTCTGAGAAATCAAATAGGTCTATCGGTGCTTGTATATGCAGAGAGATGCAAGTGTTTATGTTCGAAAGTGCGAAAAGTGCTAGAAATTCTCTCCCCTGGTCCATTAACCAGCCAACGGCCTAAGACCATTGACCAATCTATGATCATTTATACAGTGGGGGTTAGACATTATATGACCACTACCTACCGCACTAAGGAATCATAAGTACCTATTGATCGACACGGACTATTTCACTATGTGGGTTGAGGCAAAACCACTGACCAACATTGAAGATGCAGATATGATAAGGTTCTTTATGAAAAATATCATAACACGGGGGTACCAAGGACCATCATAACTGATAATGGTACCCAATTTGAAAGTGGTCTTCCCAAAGTTTTTGCGACAAGCATGGAATTAAGCACCATTTCAGCTAAGTAGCGTACCCCTAAACAACAGCCAGGCAGAAGCCTCTAACAAAACAATTCTCGATGGCCTTAAAAATAGGTTGAAAAAGTCAAAAGGCACTTGGGTGGACGAGCTTCCTTATGTTCTCTGGGAATTTAGTAGCACACCCGGGAGACCAACTAGGAAAGTTCCCTTCGCGCTCACATATGGAATGGAAGCTGTCATACCACTTGAAGTTGGCCTTCCGACCATGAGAACAAGGGTGGCCGACTATGAGAATAAGGATGGCTGGCCTGGTAGTACACATTAGTAATAGGTATGAAAAATATGAGCATTTTAAGCATCCTATGCTAGAAAACAAGTTTAAACCTCAATCATTAGGTCCGGAGGAGTTCTCCAAAGGAGATGACATCCTATGAAAAACATCCATCAAATCATGTGAAGTTTTGACCAAATACTCAATTTTCTCTCAAAAATGCACAAAATCTCTCATGTGATGTGCGGGAGCATGCGAAGTAACATGTGTGGTAGTGCGTGCGGGAACACTTGTAGTAGCATATCGTGGAAAATACCTATAAAACACACTACCCAACTTAAAGAAAAATTCCCTAAGATATCCTCTTTACTTGCAATGGGAACAAACATACACCGGCTTTCTCTCAAAATATCTAGGTCGCGCTCTCTTAAGGGGAATCGGACGCCTAGGTGGGTTAGGTCAAAAGACATAAGGATCTACAACAACTCTAGAATAGGCTCGGGAGCGACATGAAAAGTGAACACACCGTCATAACCTATTTCTAGCCAATATTAGCCAAAGTGGGACTGAGTATCATCATTATAACCTTCTTAGATGTATTCTCTAAAGTAACTTTGACCTCCCGAGTACGTTTGGGATCTCTCTCAAGTTGGGATACACGGGCTTCAAGTTTATCATGAGTCTCCAATGAAGATTTAAGATATCCCATAAGACTAGCCACAATGTTGGTCAATTCACTCTTTTCCCGACCTAAGACGATCAAAAGCTCACGCAAAGAAACCTTCACCATCCCCAGTTGACTCGTCGACGCCTCACATACCCTCAAAGCTTTCACCTCTCTCTCCAATTCTAGCACCCTAAGAGTAAACTCCTTATTAATCTTTTTTGTCTTTATTGTCTTGGTTTATAAATCACTAAAAGCTTTTTGGAGATCCCCCTCTCCCTCACTTGTAATCTCATCCTCACACTCAGTCGAATGTCTCGAAACATCATCGAGGCTCTCATATTTACATGTCTCTTCATCATCATGGAATAAACTAGAAGTGCTCACATGACTAGCCATGAAAGTAACGCACTTTTCATGTGGCAATTCTCCCCTTGAATCAACCGACTCGATGTCACTATCGCCAAAAGTGGCTTTACTTGCAATCTCTTTGCCCTTCCTCTTTCGCCTAGTGGGACACTCATTAGCCTTGTGCCCTTTCCCCTTACACTCATAACACCTTATATCTTTCTCTTTCTAACCTCTATCCTTGACCTAATTCTTTTTTTTTTTTTTTTTATCAAAAATCCTTTTATTGGATTTTGAAAAACTTGAGAAACTTAAAAAAAAAATTCAAATAAGGTCAAGTCATCAAAATCAACCTCACCATCAGATTCAAACTCACAAACTTTTTCTTTTTTTAACTTGAGTCTTCAAGGCTACCCTTATATCCTTAGGCTTGATGGTTTTAGGGAACATATCTATCTCATAAGTCTGAAGGTCTCCTACGAGTTCTTCTAACATGAGAGTGTCTAAAATCCCTAGCGAATTAAGCACGCTGACCTTAGGAATATAGTGTGCAGGGAGTGATCTCAAAATATTTTTAACGACCCTATTCTCTAGAATTTTCTCATCCAAATTAAAACTAGTGTTTACAATGTCCGACAACCTAGCGTAAAATTCATCTAAACTCTCGGATTCTAACATAATGACTGCCTCTAATTAGGTTGTTAAATTTTTAAGCTTTGACACCTTGACAACTTTGGTACCCTCATGTGCTAACTGGAGGATATCCCATGCTTCCTTAGACGTAGTGTACATCATGATGCATCAGAACTTGTTAGGGGTGATAGCTCCAAAAATAGCGGTAAGACCGCAGGAGTTGTAAGTAATCCACTTAAACTCATAATCAATCCATGAAGAGACGAGTTTAAGATTGGATACATTACACCATGATCATGGGAAGAGTCCACCCTCTTTCACAAACTAACCAGACTCTCTCATTTATAGATTTTAAAACGGACCTCATCCTAGCTTTCTCGTAAGCATAATTTGTACCATCTAAGATGGGCACTCGATTATACAAATTCTCCCTTAAAATCAAAATTGTCAAAGATCAACAATTTTAAAAAAATGATATCAAGAGAATAATATTTTGCGGATAAGATCACACAGTAAATTTATGCAACAGGCTCTGATATCAATTTGATAATGTATTATCTCGATCTTAATGGATAATTTCTATAATTAAGTGTCCAACACACACAAGTCCAAATTTTATTTTACTATTTTGAGTAAAACCTTTTTTCAGCACTTTAGACAGTTTACATGACTATTGACTTACAGACTACTTGATAACCTCCACAAGTATAATGCTCTGTCTTTAGAAAATCCCTAAAGAATACGGCTCTGTCCAAAGTCATCCACATGCGGCCTTCCACGCTCAGTATCCACTGATCAACTTTCGTTGTCAATAGTGAATTCCCTCGGATATCATAAGATAAGTTGTAAAGAAACTCTTTCCACAAGAGTTGTATGCAAGATTCAAGCTATAGGTTTTAAAGTTGATTCACACAAATAAATCTTGGTGATGACGATTTGTGAATCAATTATTTTTTTCTCAGTGTTGAAAACTTTTGCAAAGGATATGCAGAATTAATTATGTCAGAAGTCTTAACGAAATCAAACATGAAACAAGTATTTATAAGATGTTCACAAATTTCGACGCCGTGGCGTGGTTTTCGAATGAATATACATTGTACTTCTGACGAGATTATCATCTCGTTTGAAGGAGACATGTCTCGCTTCTAATGACATCAATAAAATAAAAACAGTAAGCCCTCATATGAAGTTCGATTGAAGAAACCCTCTAACGAACCCTTCTAACGGGATACCAATCTTGTTTGAACGAGATTACCATCTTTTTTGAACAAGATACACACTTAAAAATTATTTTGTAAATAAAGAAAATATGCCTGGATTTTTATAGAATTTTTTTTTCTAGTTTTAATAAAAACAAACATCTCAAAATATATTTAAGGAATAAATTCAAACACTAAAGCATTATACCTTAAAAGTATGGAGATGCTTGAATGTTGAAGATGTTGTATCTGGGACTTCGTCTCGGCTCGAATCAAATGATTACGGGAGATGTTAAAAACTAATGTAAGCCTAAGCTATTTGAACAATGAGATATAATATGCTCTTATAGAAAACTACTGGACCCCAAACAGTAAAAGACCCAAAAATAATATCCCATTTAAGTTTTTTTTAGTTAGTAAATAGTAGTACTTACTAGTTTTCTTATAAAAAATGCAATAAAAATATTATAAGAATTTGAAAAAAACTAAAAAATATTTTGTTTTCATTTCAGAAAATTCTAGTAGCTAATTCTCCAAAAAAAAAAATTATTTTATTTTTCTTACTTTTTTTCATTTGCTTATTTTGTAATTCCAGAATATATAAAAAAGTTAAAAAAAATCATTAAAAACTTATTTTCTTTAATTGTTGGATTTCGATAATTTTGACATTTTAAGTCGTGTTAGTTTATTTGTGAATTCCCTTCATATTTTACTTGTAATTTACATTACTTACATTCACATTTTAATTAACAAGTTGCATTAATATATCTTAAGGTGAAAGTCCACTTGCCAAATAAATCCCTAAGTATCAAATTTATAGGTGAAGAAATTGTATCTTAAAGGTTAAAATGGAAATTTTAAAGATTGGGTATAACATTATTAAATTATTTTAAATAGGATAGAGTGACTCCTTTTAACTGGTGGAGGATCTGGAGTTATGGGCAAAAGTTGTGGTGAGAATTGATGGAAAGGATAAAGGAGGAAAATGATCATTTAAGTGTATTAAAACGAATTGGTATTTAGCATTTTTTATTCTTGGCGGAAACATCACATAATAGAAAGTTATATGAAAGCATGTGGAAAACAAGTTGATGAGGGCAGTTGTTGTTGAGCGTGGGTTTTAGGAGTTGGGTGGAGATGGGTGTTGACATTTTTTATTTTTCAGTGGAAGAAAACACATGGGAAGTGGGGAAAAGTGTGGGCATATTGTAACAACCCGCCTATTCTAATACTGGATGGTTAATCCTCTATTAAAATAAAACATAAATCCAGTATGGTTTCATTCTTTGCATCCCCGTCACAGAAATCAATGAATATAATACGAGTAAAAAAAAGCATACAACTAAGTGAATAGAATAAATCATCATACATAGATAAATAAATAAATGTGAACGAATAAACCATTGGTCACCAAAGAGTAATCATCTGCTACAATAAAAATGAATAATGAAATATCTCTCTGACATAAATAGACTCTTATTCAACTATGAGCAATACTCCCAAAATGAAATAGTGGAATAATAAGGATCGTATCGAGATAGAATGAGTTGAGGTGGCTAAGTCAAATCTTGTAGCATCCCCAACTACTACAATGGCATAAAAGGATCTATCCTCATGGTCTCTGCTGCTACTGCTGCACACCTGGGGTTTTAAAAAGAAAACAAGAAAAATTATTTTCCCACAGGTCAAAGCCCAAAAAGTTTAAAAATAATTTACAAGTAATTAATTATTTTAAATCGATAAAACTTCTAGTTTATTACTTTCATAATTAATCGGTTGTGCTCACATGAAATAAGACCTCACCTCTCATCTACAGTGCGCACCTAACACATTCATTTTATCATCATAATCACACTATCTAATCTAACTAGGACACATAAACGCTATCCAAGTTCAAATCTCGCTAATAGTCACAAGTTATCTAAGTGTAAACTACCCTCACTGGGTATACGTTTATATACAATATCACAGCGATATAGGTGCTATAGATAAATATTTCCATGCATTCAATATAACATAGATACATTAGTGTTATAAGTATACATACACACTATATCGTATATAACACACACACACACACACAAACACATGCACACAAACACACACATACACAGACATCTATATATTAAGAAGTAGAATTTTGTTACTATTTCATAAGAGGATAAGCTAATTAGGGGTGAGGATGAAGCCAACAATGCAATAATCCAAGGGTTGGGATTATTTTGTTTCATTTTCTTCCATTGTCCCTTTGTTATTCTATTTCCCCCTCTTTTTAACACTTGATTTCCTTTCCCCCTCTTGCTCAAAATTCAAAAGCATGGTTAAACTAGGAAATTACACACTTAAACCCTTTTTTCCTCTAACGGAGTACACTTGTCTCTCTCGTTGACATCAACTACCTTCTACTTTAACTCAAATGCACATTCTCTCTCCCATCTCCAATAACCTTCTCTCTCTCTCGGTGAAATAGGAGTATATTCGGGGTGAGTTTCTAAATCGAATATGTGCATAAGATATTTGTGATTCGATTTAATTGAAATAATTATTTCTTGTTGTTCGATTTTAGGTATCTCGCCCCACGGATTCAACTTAAACATTGAGTCTAGGGTATTCTATCTCCAGCTTGCTCCATCTGATTTAAGTGGTTTTGTGTTTATAAGCTTTCAGATTTAAGGGTTTTTGGGTAGTTTTTCTTATATCATGGATTTTATAGAAATAGGGTGTTTGAATTTTTTGTTTAGATTTTAGGGTTTTGGATATATGGGTTTTGGGTTTTAGTATCAATTTCACAGATTATAGGATTTCTCACATGGTTTTTCTTTTCTTTTTTTTTTTTTGCATTTTAGGGGTTCGTGGTTTTATTCATGGATAGTGGGTTTCCTTTCAGCCCAGTTTTGGGATTTTCCCCCGAGATTTGAGGCATATGGGTTTTATGTACATGCGTTTGTTGGTTTTATTATGGATTTATGTTTTCAGAATCAATATGGTGGCTATATATTTTTGAAAAAGATATGCACAGTATTTAGAAAAAGACATGCATAGTATTTCAATTCCAGGGGGTAGCTGTTATGTACAACGTTTGTTTTGTATCTAGGTATTTGATGTAGTTGATAATTTGTACCAAGTATTTAAAAATTTTCCCAAGATAGCATTATAACTATATTTGTGACTCTAGGTTTAGGTCTGTTGTGAATGAGTGTTTTTATATTTTATTTCTAATATGAAACTTTAAACTTGTTTTGAATTTTCTTTTTTATCCATTAAGGTGAGATAAAGTGCAAGGATTTTAGTTGAGGTTACTTTTACATCTTATATATTTGTTATACATAGCCCTCGAGTTTGAAGTTTGTATTTTTCACGAAAGAAGAAAAATGAATCAATTTAGACAAAAAAGCATTAGGACATATCATCTTCTTAAATGTTGAATTGATGAGCATAACATGTATTAGTAGCGTGAACTACTATTGTTCAAGCTCTTTTTGTTATTCTTTTCGTGATATAGTGTGATTTATGGCATGTTTCTTAATCTGTAATTCTAGAATTTTCAACCTATAACTTAATGTGGGCCCCTCATATATATACTGTTTTGATGGATTTTTTTTCTTTTTTTTACTCTGCAGCCCTATTTCAAGGAAATCCTGAAGTTCCATTCTCACAACTACTTGATGCGTGCCTTTGAAGAAGATTTCAAGAGATTCGTTAGAACTTGGTAATATCCTCAGTATGTGTTATTTCTATGGTGATGTGATTATAAGGCATTGACAGTGTTATCCAATTTTTCCTTTATGCATTTCCTTACTTCTTTCGTGACAGCCATATATATATATATATATATATATATATATATATATATATATATATATATATATATATATATATATATATATATATATATATATATATATATTATTTGTGTTTAAATTTTATTTTGGCAGCACTAAATTTAGTATATTCTAGAAGATGACGACAAACTGTTCTGAAATATATTGGTTATTGGATAAGATAAATGTTACATGGAAGAAGTCGCTCTACTTTTCTTGAATGGGAATCGAATATCTTAACACATATTTTCAGTTCAACATATTCATTAGTATATTTGCAGATCTCCATTAGTAAATTAAGTTATTAACATACTTTTTTATCCCTAGGCCAAACTAACTCTCAACTTTCTTACTTTTCCCTTTCCTTCATATTCTTGATGTGGTATTGTAAAACACCATTAAAGTGTGACAATGTTGCTTTTTATAGATATTTGTAGACTTAGTGTTAATGGGAAGCAAGGAACTAGAACAGAATTATCTCTGTTAATAACCTCAGTGAACTGCCTCTTTTGGACAACCAGTGGGTGTTTCGGCCATTTACTTTAGCTTTAAATTTATTTTGGTTAGGATTGGATCATGTTATTGTTGGTGTTTGGATTGTGCAGGCGGTGTTTGGTTCTGATTTTGACAATGTTGTTGCTGGTGTAGGGAGATGAATTAGGTTAGTTTGTCTTATTTTCTTTGATGATGTTAGGTTGCTAACCGGTGGTGGTTTTATGGTGATTGGTGATGGTTTGAAGATGGTGGATTTATGGTGGTTCCAGTAGTGTTTGGTTGTGCTGGATTTTGATTAGTTATGCCAGAAGCTTCAAATTAGAGAGGATGATGCATATTATCCCTCAATTCTCCAGCACCCTTCACCACAACTTGAACCGAACAAGCCCCAATCTCCACCATGGACTCGATTGCACCGCTGGCATTACGCACCTGAGAAGAACAATTTATAGTTAGAGAAAACATTATGTGCCATGAAAAAGACTATACGGTTTCAATCCTAAGCACCCTCATAAAAGTGGGAGACCAGCTACTGAAAATAATTTTCAAAGTAAGTATTTTGTTCAATGCCTTTTTAATATTGGATTGTGTATATTTGATTTTTGTTCAATTCTATGTTTCTTAATTGGATCATAGATTGTTGTTTTGTATTTTGGCATTGATTAATTGATTCAATATTGCCAAACTTTGATTATTTTGTCGCCTATTGGGACTTTGCCATAATATGTGTTGTTATAGACATTATATTTAGAAGATTCAATTATGAGTGAATAATTCTGCAATAACTTTTGTGAACTATAATAACGTTTTTTGTTTCTTTAAGGTTTCGTGTTTTAGCATTTAGTGATTAAGAAGTTTTCAATAAATTGATGAAATTTAAAATTTATTAAATTTTTGAAATTACTTTAAACTCTAATATTTTATTTTAGTATTTAACTTCATTTATTTTAGTCTTTAGAACATGTTTTATAACAAGGTGGAACAAAGTTCGATACATTGTGTTAGTGGAATAACCCCATCCCTGAAACAGGTTCATTAGGGGTTGTACCGACCTAAATCTTCCCTATTAAATTACATGTTTTATACAATGGGAATACTATTTTCTTGCTTTTATTTTTTTGAAATTACATGTTTCGCTTGAGATTGTAATTCCGTCTATAAAAGGAGTTTACCCGAGACCCGTGTAAGATCAGTTTTGTGCAACTTCCATGAGTTTTAGTGTGTGTGTATAATGTAAATTTAGGGACCGACCCAGTTTGATTATTATTTTCTATGTTGTTTTTGGTTTTCTATTGCAGGTCACCAATGAGTAGGTTTGCTTCTCCCCATTAAGCAGATGATATATTGCATGCCAAAGAAGTGGCGAGATAGCTGAAGGTACAACATTTCCAAATCATCTCCTTTCATGTTCAAATTTATTAGCATAATGTGTATAAAACGTTATAATTTTATGAACAAAATTTTAATTTGAACAAATTAAAAAAAATTTCAATGATATTTTAGCTAAGATAAATAGAATTTAAAGCGTGAAACTCCATACGGTAAAATACGAATTTGGTAAGCATAAAGTTAAAAATGATGGGTGATTCTGATATTCCTGTTTGAGCAAAATTTTCACTGAAATCTAACAGGAAATAAAAGTGAACGTAACTATGAATGAAGTACACCCAAGAGTTGTCAAGACCGGAATTATCAAGGATCACGATGGTTGTATAATATGCATGCATTTTCTCTCTCTGTAACAGATCCACTTTCGTGTTGCTTTTTGTTGATTCCACGTCCATTTACTCTTCATGTCACAACAAACAAAGAAAAAGAAAATCAAATCCACTTTGTATGAGAAAAATGTTTCGGATTTTATGTTTCTTTCTTTGCTTTTGGGGATGTATGAGAATTTGAAAGCTAAGGTACACTATTGTAGTAACAAATTGATATATATTTGTTCCTTGGAGGTGGTGATATAAGACCAATCAAATTCTATTTACTGAGCAGGCATACCCTAGGTAGATTTGTTCATTTATGTGTAAAATAGAAGGTCATTGAGTGTTGTAATACTATTTGTTAAATATTTAGTAGATAAAAAGTTACTTAACGAGAGCCACAGGGATCATTTATATCCAATTTGTTTAGTACACTGCATTTATTCGAACATCTTTAATGGGTTGCTTGCAGTTAACAAGGCATTCTGCCACCCATGTAGTTAACTAGGTATCATTTATAGCCCATGTTTGGTTGACAATGACCCACGCTAATTGATTTTGAGTGGGAGAGCTATTTTAATAGTAGTTCAGATTTAAGATAGTATTGGATAATGTTGAAGTATTTATTGGACTATGTATTACTTATGCCACTGAATAATAAAGAGAAATTGGATGTGAAATAACATCTAAGACTATGTAGATTAGAGGTCCAGTTGTGAAAATTTACCCAGATTATGAATTTCACTATTCACTTCATAGTGAACTTCACTGTTTTCTTCACACTTGATGCCATTTCTTCATAGTGTATACACATAATAGGTAATGTGGCTTTCCATATGTAATGCTTCATTTATAATTTGACTACATACTGAAATACTTTATTTGTGCAACATAGAATTGTGATTCGAGTACAGACATTGATGATAAAACGGTGTGTCATAACTGCTGCCTCCAATTATTAAATTATAATCGTGCCTTCATTGGCCTTTTGTGAATTGTCAGTGGTAATTTTATATGGTGTTGATGAAGTGTATATAATGCTTAGTATAATTAATTTAGTCATTTTAATGGTATGATAACTTGGAGTTTCTTTTGTAGTGGATCTCCATTAAATTCATCACTTCCATTTTTTGTGTATTTCAGGTTATTTGAGTTCATATTCTCCTGGAATTGAAAGGGTGACTCGAAAACTTAAGAATCTTGGAATCTCCAAGTTCTTATAAAGCGTGTGTAATGAAACCTATGGACTACGTGTTTGGACAGTTGATTTGATTTGGAGGGTTCTTAATCTGTTCATTTTTGGGTTTTGATTTTAAAATCACACTCTCTATCATATGGATTCTACGAATTTCCATCTGCATTTCGGATTTTCAAAAAGGAGGGTTCTAAATAACTTTTTATTTTATTTTAAAAAAGCATGATTTACAATTTAAAAACTAGATCTGGGTTTTTAAACCCAAGGTTTCAATTTGATTTAAAAAAAATAAGATTTTACAATTTAAAAACTAAATCTGGGTTTTTAAACACAAGGTTTCAAGATTTGTTCGTTTTTATTGAACAAAGTGGTGTTGATTATATTTTTATTGCTTGATGGGTTTTGAACAAGGTGTTGTTGATTTTAATTGTAGTTTCATTTTGATGTCCTTCATGTTGAAATATATAAGCACACGAGATGTTTGATAGAATATTCAAGATACCATGTGGTGTAGATGTTGTTTTGTGAATTTTTTGACAATCCTCGCCTGACAACAGATGAGGTGATTACAAGGATGTAGAAACAAATTTACCTTTTAATGCTGAGGTACTTTATTATGTTATGTTTTTATAATTTAATTTTGATTTCTTTCAACTAATATATTTGCATTATGGAAAATTCATTGTTGTAGGAAACATTCAAGAACATCATGGCATGTAAGTAATTTCCATTCATAGACTGGAAAATATTTTATGACATAAATGATATATGCACCAACGGTTCATTGTTATAGAAAACTTAAATGGTTGTTCCTTAATGGGGTCCACGTGGCAACCATTTCAAGCTTTCATTAATACCAAGTTCAGTGCATGTATCAGGGTCCTATACATTAATTTTTATAGTTACAAAGTTTTCTAATAAGATTGCTTATAATTGCACACTTATTTGAATAGACTTGAACATGTCTTATCCAAAGATGGTGGATGTAGTCGTACCCGTAAATATAGTCTGCGGGTTGCAAGACTGAATTCCAAAGCCTGCTAATGGTGTGTTTAAAGGCCAACTCTCTCAACTTGCTATCAGTGAGAGACGGTTTACGTGTGAAACTGAAGAATCATGGGTTGGGAAGAGAAACAACTCATACAATGTATAAAATGTTGATGCAATATGTTTGTGGTGAAAAAGGTAGTTTTTTCTTATTGAAGTTTTATCCAATTATGTGTATAAAATTATATTTGATCATTATCTGTGTTGGATAAAGAACATTCAATATTGAAAACATCTTTATTGATCATTATCACAATGCTGTTGGATAGCAGGAAACATCTTTATTGATCATTAAGCATGTTAGAATAGTGTCGCAAGCGTATGTTTTACCAAGTGTACCTTTAGGCATAGGAAATTATCACCTTGCCATTGGTATAGTGTGCTATTAGTATATCGTCTATTGTATTTGATGGTTTGTTTCGTGGTTCTTAAATTGATGTTTGAGTTTTATGATTGGGAAAATTTTATTGATTTGGATTACATTTGTGTACCGAGTTTGTTAGGTTATTTTTGTCAAACTAATAGTGTTGTCATTGTAGTATTTTTTATTTATTAAACAGGGTGGATAGTCTTATACACAAATGAAGCTCTGTCCAAAATTTCAAAATGTTTTACACATATTTTTGTAAGGGAACAATTTTTTTGCCGTTTTGAAATTATGTACTTTCGAAATCTTCTTCATTTTACGATTTACGTATTTTAAAAAAAAATTCGTTGTGCCTTCAAGCACGGGCATTTTGCTACTATATATATATATATATATATATATATCCCACAGCATGGACCTCACATATACATCCCTCGTGTGTTATCAGGCTCTAGACATCACGTATCATACTTAGCCACAGGGTCGGAATCTTACCACCAAACCCAAATATAAATACATACAACAGAGGCAGTCATAAATATATGTCTGGGGGTCACAACCATATAATATCGAACAAAATCGATCTCCAAACCAACACCTATCATCACACGTGGATAGTGGTCATGCAATAATATTATGACCTAAGGAATCAATCCGACATCTGTTGTCCAATGCCAGGGTGGACTGGACACTACGTGCAACCTCTTATGATAGTACTACGGAGAAGATATATTTACAGTAAACACATACCATACACACACATATATATATATATATATATACACGTCACTTTAACACACACACACACACACACACACACACACATATATATATATATATATATATATATATATATATATATATATATATATATATATATATATATATATATATATATATATATATATATATATATATATATATACACACACACTAAGATCGTATGCATATCCCACAGCGAAATAGTCTTCAATTTCGAAGTTCGAACCAATTTCTCGAGTAAAATATCTATAGGTTTACTCACTTTAATTTCCAGTTCTCCTCACCTAAACCCATCTTTTCCTTGGCCTATCACCCATATCAAACCCTGGAAAACATTCTCTAATAACCCCACAATACCCTAGAATCCCTACTGTCATTCCACAAGCTCTAACGGGTCAAAACAACACACGAACAAAAACTGAGCATGGGAGTAAATCGAACGAGTTCACTTGGCAGACCGAACTGGTTCCGTTGAGCAAATCGATTTAGTTTGTTGTGTTTCCTGTTATCTTATTCCTCAGGTTTTTCTCCTCCAAAACCTCCAATGGAGGTCCCAAACCACCCCCAAATTTATAATTATCCTCCTATATGATTATATGAACATCCCAGAGGTATTACAACATATAATTAACCCCGAATTCATTATCAAAATCCCAGCATTCAGAATCAAACATCAATTAGATAAAACTCATAATTTACCCAAATTGAATTTTTATTAATGCAATCCTCCTATCAATGTTTTACATGCTTATCATTATAAACCCAGAATAAATTTTGAAATTCCTACGTAATCAACATCAACTATAATCAGAGATTAATTACTATCTACATATCTTTATTAATTAATCAAAGTTTTAATCTTTAACCTTTAAATCAAAGATTCTTACACCATTAACTATAAAAGTGATTAACTACCTAATCATGCAATTTAAGCAAGTAACTACTTATGTTAGAGGATTTAAATTCGAAGTTCTGACTGCTGTGATGGGTTGAATCTGGGGATGATTCCCTTTTTTCTCTATTTCAAGCCTTTTTCTCTATCTTCTTCTTCTTCTTCTTCTTCTTCTTCTTCTTCTTCTTCTTCTTCTTCTTCTTCTTCTTCTTCTTCACTTCTCTTTAACTCTCTCTAACTCTCAAATATGCAAAATTGAAAAGTGGGGTTATCATCCACCCCTCTAAACCTTAAATACCTCTTAGTTACACTTTATTCCCATTTTCCATTGAATCCTATGTATAAAAAGACCATCCTACCCTTATATGGGTCCTCCTATGTATAAAAAGCACTCGGAACCCAATCATAACACCTCAGTACCTAATTTGGACTATGTTTACCCTTTCCGGATTTTCGGTGCACTTGAAAAGGTCATCCAAGTCACTCAACTATAAATATGCGAATATCTCATTAATCGAGCCCGGGACATGCGTACCGTACGCCCATAAATTATACCAATCCACTGATATAACACTCTATCAACATATAATAATAAATCGTCACTTTTCACTAATACGTGACATATAATAAATCACATATCTATTTACTTATCACACACAAGTAAATAATAATAATAATAATAATAATAATAATAATAATAATAATAATAATAATAAATAATAATAATCCGTTATGTCGCTAATTAATATTTATCAAAACCCAATTTAATTTCTCCTAATTAAATTAATAATTATAAGCACACATAAATTATAAAATCATAAAAGTACAAGGTATTGTATTCTCCCCGAATAACGAACTTTCTTCCTTGAGATTTGAACGTACCTTCCACGAAGAGCTCTGAATATATTTTTTTCATGTCATCCTCAAGCTCTCACATCGACTCAACAACATTGTGGTTTTCTCATTATACATGCACTAACGGTACCAACTGTGACTGAGGCTTCTGCTCGCTACGACCCAAAATGGCAATAGGTCTCTCGTCGTACGAAATATTCACCTGTAGGTCAATTTCCTCCAACGGTATATACTGATAAACCATGTTATCCCTGAGATACCTCCTAAATGATGACACATGAAACATAATATGAATCCACTGCAAATGCTTCAATAAGGCGAGTCTATACGCAATTGGCCCTAACCTTTCGATGATGGGAAAAGGCCCCATATACCTAGGCATTAATTTCCCATTATTCTCTAACTGCATCACTCTTTTAATGGAAGATACCCCTAGCAACACCTGATCACCTACGTCAAACTCCAAAAATCTCTGTTTCGCATCGGCGTAACTCTTCTATCGATCCTGAGCTCCTTGAATACGAATCCTGATCAACTCAATCTTCGTTGATGTCTATTAAATCAAGCCTGAACTAAAAATCTTGTTGACCCCACCTCTAACCAATAGGAGGGAGAACGACAAGGTCTACCGTAAAAAGCCTCAAGCGGTGACATACCAATAGTGAACTGGTATGAGTTGTTATGTAAAAACTCTACGAAATCAAATAATGCTCCCAGGTACCATTAAAGTCTAAAATACACATCTTCAGCATATCCTTCAACATCTAATTTATCCTTTCTGTCTTCCCATCGATCTGTAAGTGATAAGTTGTGCTCAAGCGTAACTCCATCACCATCACCTCCTAAAAACTCTGCTAGGAGTGGGACACAAATTTCTTATCCCAATCTGAAATAATGTTAAGCGGCACCCCATGTAATCACAATCTCCACTATGAACAACTGTGCATACTGCCCTATCATATAATCCACCTGAACTGGCAAAAAGTGAGTTATCTTGGTCAATCTATCATAATAACCCAGATGGAATCGTGACCCCTCTGCGATGTCGGTAGCCCTGTCATAAATTCCATCGAAATACTCTCCTATTTTTTACTATAATCTCCGACGGTTGTAGAACCCTAGCTAGTCTCTAATGATCAACCATCATCATCTGATAACTTGTGCACCTGGAGACAAACTTTATTATATCTCGCTTCATACTGACCTATCAATATATCTCCTTATATCTTGGTACATCTTATCTCTTCTCGGATGCACCAAAAACTGTAACCCATGCGCTTTCCTCATAATCGCACACTGTAGGTCCTCATTATCTGGGACAATTAACCCACCTTTGAAGCGTAATACACCCTCAAAACTGACTGAGAAAAAACCTCGCTCCACTTGCCAATAACTACTGAATCTTATGCTGACAAGACAGATCCCCTACATGTTCTTTCACAACCCTCAAGATGATCTTGGGTGTGATAATCATCACTGATATGTGCGCCCAGACTACCTCATCCTCCTAACGAAGCTTAGTCCACTTCGCCCTCCACACTACTGTTAACAGCCTTCTTCGCATACATCTCAAACCATCTGCCACTATGTTATCCTTCTTCAGATGGTACTATATGTCAAACTAATAATCCTTCATGAACTCAGACCAACTATGCTGCCTGATATTCAACTCACTCTATGTGAAACGATATTGTAGTGACTTATTGTTTGTGAATAACCGCAACTTCTTCCCCAAAAAATAGTGCCTCCAATTCCTTAATGCAAAAATAGCTACTGCTAAATCCAAATTTTGCATAGTATAGTCCTTATCACGAGGCTTTATCTTGTTAGATGCATAAGCTATAGCTCATTCCTCCTGCTGTGGAACTCCCCTAAGTCCCTAGATAGACGCATCAGTAAAAACGAAGTACTCCACTCCTCCACTAGGAAATGCGAGCACTAGTGTTAAAGTCAACTTGTCCTTTAGCTCATTGAAATCTAACTGAAAGTGGTCATCCCAAACAAATGGCACTCCTTTACGAGTCAAATTCATCAAGGGACCCTCAATCTTTAAAAATCCTTTGATGAACTAGCGATAGTACCCTGCTAACCCTAGAAAACTACGAACCTTCATCGGTGTCATGGGCTGGCACCACTCCTTCACCGATGACTCCTTACTCGAAACTATAAAAATACCTCTCTCGGAGATAACGTAACCCATGAACTGCACCTCCTGCAACTAGAATCAACAATTCTCGAACATGGCATACAACTAGTGTCCCCACAAAGTTTGAAGAAGTATACGCAAGTGCTATGTGTACTCACCCTCTGTTCGAGAATAAATTAATATGTCATCTATAAACACAATGAAAATTTGATTCAAGAAATCCTTGAACACCTTATTCATAAGACCTATGAAAACTGTTAGCACATTGGTTAACCCGAACGGCATAACCCTAAACTCATAAGACCCGTATCTTATTAAAAATGTCGCCTTAGGGACATCATGCACCCTAATACGTAATTACTAGTATCCTGGACTTAAATCAATCTTATAGAAGTAGGATGATCCTCTTAACTGATCGAACAATCATCGATACGCGACAACGAATACATGTTCCGGATCGTGACCTTATTCAACTCTTGGTAGTCAATACACATCTCAATGACCTATCCCTCTTCTTCACAAAAAGAACTAGGGCACGCCAAGGTGATGCAATATTGTTGATAAAACTCTACCCTAAAATCTATTGAATCTGATCTCTCAACTCCTTCATCTCTAAAGGAGCCATACAGCACGACACTCACACTATCGGCGTAGTTCGCATCGCTAAGTCAATCACAAACTCAATCTCCCGACTCGGCGGTAACCCTAATATCTTATGAAACACATTATCATAGTCCCTAATAATAGGGATCGAATATATAAAGATGACTATACCCTCGGAAGTCTTCTCCTCAATATAGTATAAGTGTGTGCTCGGTGCTCCCCCTAGATGAGGCATCGAAACAAGAAACATGTCCTCTCCCGGAATAAAAAACATAATAGTCCTACTATAATAGTCCACCATCACTCTATAAGTCTCTAACCTATCCATACCCATAATAACATCATACTACTCCAGATCTAAAATGAGCAAATCAGCTACTAAGCATAACCTCCCCATGTTCACACCCACCCTGACAAACGGAACGAATGAGAACCTCATCTCCTAATGGTAAATCTACGATCTAATAATGTAGACGCTAAATCCATTAAGCCCATTGCACGTTCTAATCTAGTTCTAACAAAATAATGTGACGTTCCCATGTTAAACGATACGTACCATATAAGCCCATGAAATGAAAACATACCCTCAATGGCTTTCAGCACTGGCGATAAAATTGGCCCATGGATGTTATACACATATGCAAACTGCATTGCCCTAGCGAAGGCAGAAATACTGGAACTGCCGGTGGGGCTAGAAGCTACTGTAACTATTACCTAGGCTAGGACTCCTACTACTGACCCCTTGCCATATTCGGTCATGAACATCAAATGTGGCCCTACTCCTCATATACGAAACACCTCCCCTTAAAGTCTTCCTACATCTCTCCATGTTGGTCCTGATAAGGTTGTCCCTATCTCTGGCCCTACTGACTATAATAACCCCGACCCTATTGGCCTTTAGTTTGTTCCCCTATCCATGATGGTCCTGAGGGGTACGCTTCTGGACCTGATTTCCCTACCCAAAATTATCGTTACTCAGTCTTCCTACTGCTACGGCACCCCACTGGCATTGCTGCCCTCTGTCTTACCCTGCTGACTAGACTCTTATATCCTCTTCGCTTCCTACCGATGCAAGTGATGGTCCTGGCAGTGGAGAAGATGGTTTTAATGACCTCAGTATATGTCCTCAATGTAGAGTTCCCCAATAAGTGCTAGAGAATCCTCTAAGTAAGCCCATCAATAAATTTGAGCACCCTCTCTTCCTCAGTGTTCACCTCATGATGAAAATCACTTGCGATCAATATGGACCCAAAACTCCTGTATAGTCATCGTATATCTCTCCTCCGATGTGGTAACCGATTCCCACAACTGAATAACTCACCCTACTAGCATGAATGTAGTTAGTACCTACTTTTTAGCGTCGATGCACTCCACTATATGTAAATGCCTCTGGATATCCTTCTTCCATTGGCTAGTTGCTACCACATCCGCACTCCACTAGAACTCCAGTGGATGGTCCTTCTGGAAGGCCTCTCTGACTCACTCCCAAACTGACGATATTGAGTGAGCCTGAACTTGTGCTTCCACTGACGATTGTGGCTATGATTGGGTAAAATATTGTGCTAGGATGGACATAACGACATTAATCGCCTGTGCGACTATAGCTGCGACCTCCGTTTCCATCACAGTCCCCTGAGTGGCTCGTGGCTTCGGCTGAGCCTCCTTCAATGAGGCCCTCCTCTCAGCACGTGCTGGTTTACCTCTCCTTATGTTTTGCATCTCAAACAAAACTGAATTGTATGATATTCACTTCAAATATATATTCAATAGAAGAAGAACATAAATGCACAATATGAATCAACAATCTTAAGCATAGGGCTCTAAATCAAAGAAACGCAACGATGACAACATAACAAGTTTACACAGATCCTAAGGACACTAAAACCGGATGCTTCGTTACTATCTCTGACAACCCACATATTCTAATACCGGGTGGCCAATCTTCTATTGAAATAAAACAAGAATCCAATATGGTTTCATTCTCAGCATTATTGTCGCAACAAGCAATAAATATAATACGAATAAAAACCATACAACTAAGTGAACAAAATAAATCATCATGCATAAATAAATAAATAAATGTGAACCAACCATCGTTCACCAAATAGTACTCATCCGCAATAATAAAAATGAATAATGAAATATCTGTCTAACATAAATAAACTCATATCCAACTATGAGTAATATGTCCAAAAGGAAATACTGGAATAACAAATATCCTATCTAGATGGAATCAGCAAAGGCGCCTAAGTCAAATCTTATAGCGTCCATAGCTACTGTAATGACAAAAAAAGAACTATCCCTGCGGTTCCGGCTGTTGCTGCTGCACACCTGAGGTTTTCAAAAAAAAAAAAGAAAAGCAATTTTTCCATGGGCCAAGCTAAAAAAATTTGAATATATTTAGCAAGTAAGTAATTATTTTAAATCGATAAAAATTATAGTGTATTACTTTGATAATTAAACGGTTGCGTTCACATGATATAACTCCACTTTCCATCTATAGTGAACATCTAACGCATTTATTTTATCATCCTAATTAAACTACCTAATCTAACTAGGACACATAACCACTATCCAAGCCAAAATCCCGCTAATAGTCATAATTAGGTAAGTGTAAACTACTGTCACTAGGTATACGTTTATAAACAACATCGTAGCGACATACGTGCTATAGATAAATATTTCACACATTAAATATAATATAGATACACTCGTGCTATAAGTAAATATACACATTGTATCATATATATATATATAGGAGAAGGCTCACCTACATCACGCTATATACATCATCCATGCATCACACTTAATTATAGGCCCTAAAAAACTTTTTTTTCAAATTTTATATTTTTTCCTTGAAATTAACCTTCCAATCAACCCATACGCAAAAAATTAGGTCAAAATACATTTTGTAACAATTTTTAAAAAATCCACAAAAAACTGCTAAAATTACCTTATAAATAAGGGTCTGCGCCAGCAGTTTTTTGTGGATTTTTTAAAAATAGCTACAAAATGTATTTTGACCTAATTTTTTGCATATGGGTTGATTGGAAGGTTAATTTCAAGGAAAAAATATATAATTTGAAAAAAAAGTTTTCTAGGGCGTAGAATTAGGTGTGATGTATAGTGCATGATGTAAGTGAGCCTTCCTCTCTCTCTCTCTCTCTCTCTCTCTCTCTCTCTCTGTATATATATATATATATATATATATATATCACTATTTATGTACATCGGATCACTAGTGCACTCGAAAAGATCATTCGAGTCACTCAACTATACATATGCTAACATTTCATTAAATGGGTCTGACACTTGTGTACTGTACGCCTATAAATTATATTGATTCGTCGATGTAACACTCTATCGACATATAATAATAAACCATCGTATTTCACTCATACATGATATATAATAAATCACATATCTAATTACTTATCACAAGCAAGTAAATAGGTAAATACTGATAATAAATATTAATCATTTATCTCGATAATTAATTTTTATTGAAACTTAATTTAAGTTTCCCCAATTAAGTTAATAATTATAAGCACTCAAAAATTAAATAATCATAAAAGTAAACAGTATTACATATATATATATATATATATATATATATATATATATATATATATATATATATATATATATATATATATATATATATATATGTGTGTGTGTGTGTGTGTGTGTGTGTGTGTGTGTGTGTGTGTGTGTGTGTGTGTTTATTCAAGTGGTTTAAGGAAGGAAGGAAGTTGGGGAAAACTAAGGTTTGAGTCATTCACCTCCCAAAAGGTTTTTGATTCTTTTATTCTCCTTTGTTAAAAAAAACATATAGGGATGAAGTGTGATTCGAACCCATGATCTTTTACTCTATTCCTTCATTAACTAGAGTGACAACTTCTCTCTTGTTAATTATGATGCACCTAATAAAATATAACCCATATTTAAGCCTAGATTTCCATAATTTAAATTTTCACCCCAAAACTTGTAACGTCCATATATAACTTCAGATTGATGTGCCGTTTGAACCATTGTGGCCCTCACTTCGAAGACAAAAAATTTCCAACTAAGTTCGGGTGATAAGGTTTGACTTATGTGTTGAGCTGAAGCTTTGACTTTTCTTGGTTTCAAACTTTGCCTCTTCATAACTTTTTGTATGGGATCGGATTAATGCGCCGTTGAAATCTAAATGTTCCTTATTTCAAGACCGAGAATCTCTGTGAAGAATCATAGTCCGGTACTCCCCTTATGAAATTATCATTTTTCCCTTGAAAGTGCATTTGTGAATGTTTTTTTCTCAGAACGCTTCTAGACTTCATATTTAGCTTTTCAAACCTTGTAAATACTCAAATAAACCTTGAAAAATCAATTAATCATGAATATTAAGGTTATACAGTAAATAAGTATAAAACGAGGGTTTTAACGACCATGGAACTGTAATATTGCAAAGGAACAGGGGTAATAAATACAACATTTAACACTAATCAGGTAGGTTGATACCCTTGCATATTGGAAAATTGAATTGGTGGAAAGGATTTTACACGGCGATTGTTGATTATTGATATTGTGTTAATAACTAAAGAGGTTGGATTACATCTAAAAATAAAGAAAATTTTGTTGAAATTTTCTAAAACATATATATTGAATCGATGGAAGGGATTTTATATGGTGTTTATTGATTATTAATATTATGTTGGTGATTAAATAAGTTGGATTACATGTAAAAACAGAGGAAACCTGTCGAATTTTTCTAAACATAATAAAGTATTTGAAAATAACCAATTCGAAGAGGAGTTATAAACAATGACAAGTAACTTGAAATGTCATTAACGTTATTTATTTTCTCTTGTAATGAGTGGTGGATATGACAGACAAAATAGGGTTGAAGTGATGAATGTTATATTTGAGGGCGTGTTAAGACCTTACGAATATGGACGAGCTTTGTGTATGGGATTATGAATGATATACATGCATCCCACTACTACCACAACCAATTGATAGTTCTCATACCCACGCTTGACTACGAATGGTCCACTTTTTGATACAAATGGTCTATTATTTTATGCTACAGACTGTTATCAAGCCATGGATGTAACTAACTTAGAACTAGAAATAATGGTTTCAAAGTATGTGGTGGTATTTATTTTTGTGAAGTGTAATTAGGTACTATTTTGTTTTGTTATTATTTTAAAGGTTAGATTTTGGTAAAATATGATGTCAGAGATTTAATGACTGTAATTTTTATTATTGAATTTACGCCGACTACGGAAGAATGTATAAAAATTATGTTTATCTTTTGGGATAGCTACAACTATCTTTTAATATATTAATTTGGCGTAACAATTTATACGCCTAAATTTATCTGGTACATCTACTTTTGTCCCTAATACCGAGTTTCAAAGGACAACAAACATTTGTTCGTAAAACACATAATATTATTTGGTTTTAAAAGGACGACACTAAAATGGGCTATCCTAAAAACTCTAAAAGAATAGTCACCTGTTGTCAATAATAGTTTTTATGATGCCAACATATTAAGATAACTCTCCATGCCCACGTGACTATCCTAAATACTATTGGGGATAACAAATGAGCTGTGGGGATGACAAATTATGTGTAATTTACAATACTTTTTCTAGTAGTGTCTCGAGGTGAAGATCATCATTAGCTAGCACCCCCAAATGACAACTTGAACACGCACCATCCTTTTGGTAAGCAGCTACTTGATTGCTAGAATACCCCTAAATATCAGGGCATATAATAAAAATTACCTTACAAAATAAATGGGAGAATGGAATTTTTTAAATTTCAACAAAAGTGCCAATTTTCCCTCCAATCACGTCTATGGATGACCAAGCATTAGCGAAGATCTCGACCTAGATCCAACTACAAAGCGAATAAACCTTTGTACCCTCAATTAACTGCAAAGCATTGGGGGTAATTGTGAGGTGTAATTTGGCCAAGCATAAGGGTAAGACATGTGTCAATTGATCCCATCGAAGATCTCTCACGAAGAAGACAAATATTGTTGATGATGACTTGCAAAAATCTCAAGATTATATATAGCCATCAGATCGGATAGCTATCTAAGATCATATAGTCCAGCATAGCTCAATGCCTTGTCTTTTCTCCATAAATGTAACCCTACCCGGGGAAAAGGGGACATGTAACCTTTGCTATCGTAAGAATATTAATAAAGAGAGAAAATAACGCGTGAACATAGGTACATTGTCGAGTCACGTACATATATTATTTTTGTATGTGATTGCGCATGTTTGTATTCTAATCGGCTTCAATTGTATTGATAAATACTAGTAGGATTTTAACAACTACAGTTGAGGCTAGCAGATCCATGACATCACCTCTTACATCATTTTTAGCTTGCCACCAAGTATTTGACTTATAAATAGCAAATGTAAACTTCCATCTTGAAGGAACCAATTATTATGGATGGATTATAATGAGATAGAGTTAATTTGATTTACTTCCTGTTTTTATGAGTGTGTGAACATTTAACTGCTTTTATTTACATCTAGAAGTTTTCTATTAAAACATATACTTGTTAATATCTGTTAGATATATTATTTGTATACATGACTAGCCATCTAACCCGGTATGACAAAAGAACACTGTAAGTTTAAACTCTAAGGGTAGCTATATTTATGGGGTTTCGTTAGGCCAATGGGTTAAATGGTGCAGTTTCAGGATTTTTGGTCCTTAAATAGCCTTTATGAACATAAGGTATGATTAAAGGGGGAAATAAAACTATGTGTACGCCCATTTTGTACTATTTTCCATACCCTATGTATTAAAATCTTATACATTGTTGTTGTGGATGCCACCAGGGCATAAAGTACAACCTCGTATTACCTTGTCTTATTATAGGATACAAAATGGGAGTACAAAATAAGGGTACATGTAGTTTTACTCTTAAAGGGGTGTATGCTTTCTACAATAAAGTAGGTTGTCATGCGGAAAAAACATTTATAGTCGTACTGCGATATTTTTTTTATTAGTTAATGTGCTTATCTCACGAGCAAATATTGTTATTTTGCTCCACATCACGAAAATAATTGTTACATTAGGGTCCGTTTGGTTCAGGATAAGATATTTTTCACTTTGGTAAAAAAGAATATGATGAGCTATGTATGTTTTCACTTATTTAGAGCTAAATTATATTCACTATTTTAATTTAAAGTTACATAATTATAGGGTGTATACTTATCCATAATTTCAAATCTATAAAAATTTAATTTTAAATATGTGGAAAAAAATTCATTATTTTGCTTTTCATCAGAGTTAAAAGTATTTCACCCCAATCAAATGGAATGTGTTTTCTGAAGTATGGGTGTTTAATCACTTTTGTTTTCAACCATACAAGACAAATGACATTTTCTCAAAAAAACAAACGCTTAATATAAGTTATGATTATAACTACAATTTAAAAAAGAAAGAAAAAATTGGGATAGTTGTTAACTAAAACTATGTGATTATGATTAAAAAAATATTTGTTTTCCTATGATGTTATAACGTTAGAAAAACATGGTACGCTACCAAATGAAAAGTAATGATATGGGAATACAGCCTGTTTAACTATAAATTATTATCAGATAAATTTGTACAAAGACTTGTTCATGTGCTTCAATGAAGCGCATTGTTCCTTTATAATCCCAGTTTCCAAATTACCTTCTAATTTCTTTCCCCATCATTTATTTTTTATAAAAAAACGTAAAGCAAATGTTATATTCCATTAAAAATCGATCTAAGTACATCTAAAACGAAGGATAAAATTGGATCCATCCAATACAAAAGTAAAACAAATAATTAAAATAGTAAGACGTAAACATGTTTACACAACAAACCGTTAACACAAACTAAACAGAAGCCATCAAGCAGCCATACACCCAACACCATATCGAGTAGTAGGAAACACAAGAAACAAACCACTGCAAACCACACCCACCATCAACGGAAAACTCTGCATCACTTCATCCATCTCCTTAGTATGCCTAGGAAACAAACAATCCGTCACCCGGTGGTCCGAAAAAGCAATCGCCACAAAAACCATCACAGACATAACCGCATGCACATAATCATTCAACCCAACTTTGTACCTCTCATCCTTAGGAACCTCAACTCCCAAGCCCGTTTTAAAAACGGCTAAACCTCTTGGAGTCACAAACCCATAGTAAACTTTCCCATCAGGTCCTTTAAAACTGTCGGTGAAATGAAAAAAGAAGCAAGAAAGTGTACACAGGCCTAACAAAACATTGATCATCATAGTGCTAACACGAGAACACTCCCCGTTGGAGTAAACGGATGGGAGGACCATCTCAAATGTGAGGAGGGTTCCTGTTGGGAGAAAGTTTACGAGCATCGATGTTTTGGATATTGTTTTTTGGACCCCGCTTGCAACTGCTCGTCTTTTACGATGGCCTGGTGGTGATATGTTTGTGGGTGCCGTGGCACCCGGTGAAGGAGGGTAGGGGTCGACTGAGGGGGGTGGGTTGTAGATTTTGATGCCGATTGCTTCACTTTGTTCCATTTTTCTGAGAGGGGAATTTAGATCAAGGGATGTAAGGTTGGGTATGGAGATTTCTATTTTGATGGTGTATGTGTTGGTGCTTATATATAATGGGATTTTTGATAAATAACTGAATATTTGAATTTAATAACTGTTGGTAACTGCTTCGTTTCCAACGGTTGAAAGCCTTTTTGCAAGTTCTTTCAACCTTTTTGCAAGTTTGTTCAAATTCATCTATATAAAAGTTTAGTCTCCACAATTTTCATTTCATAGGATCTGAACGTCATTTCGACTTACCCAACTAATTTAATATTATATTGTCCCAAACTACCCATCAACTATTACAGCTCTGACCTCATTTTTTGTCTCCCAATAATTCAACTCCAAGTGACACTTAAATGCATTTTCTCTATCATTAACTCTGTAACTAACTATACATACATATATTTGTATGGATCAAAAAATTAAATTATACAATATATATAAAACGTATGGCGTAAAAAATGGGTCTTTACACATAGGTCCCATTTGTCGGGTCAACAAGCTTATAAGTCCTATTGACTTTTTAATAATTCCATAGGTCCTATTCCAACTTTTTAAGGAATATTTTCCCAATTTTACTCTTTTAAAACCAACCATCCGTAACTTCCTTGAGAAAGTTACATAAGTGGTTGAATTTTTTTTTTAATCTTTAACTTTTGATTCACAAATCCGTTTTTCGCAAAATTACTATTTTTGAAATCTGCTCGACGAGATCTATAAAACAAGATTCATAAATGGTATAAAATTCCAAAGAAAAAAATTTACACAAACAGTAAACTTTCCTGTATGCACTAGAATATGAAATAGTTTTATATATGTGATATTTTCACAAACAGACGGTAACATTTACTGTGGTAATAATACACAGTATATATATATATATATATATATATTCGGTGGATCCAAACCTTTTTTTTTTTTCAGAATTACCTTATATTTGAAGGTTCGTGTTAGCGGTATCCAATCCTTACCACCATTATTGGAGCTTCAACGACCTTCGTCAGAGCTCCGATTTGGGGTGGGTAAGGCTCGCATGTGGTGCCGCTGGCGCGGACCTTTGAAAATAAGAGACTTTTGAATGAATGGGTTTTTGATCCACCGGAGTATCATGGGGTGCCGCTGGCGAAGACCTTTGAAAATAAAGTTGGATAAATGGGATCGGGATCATCTGGAGCGCCAATTTGGGGTGAATAGGGGTGGCACAGAACTTTAAAAATAGGAGCATATTGTATATATATATATATATATATATATATATATATATATATATATAGTTTGTAAAAATGGCATAGATATTAAACTTTATTGTATACACCAGAAAATGAAATAGTTTTATATTTGTGACATTTACACAAACAATAATATTTACTGTGATAATATATTTATGAAATAGTTTTATATATATAACATTTTCACAAACAGTAACATTTACTGAGTTAATATTACACAATATATATATATAACATTTTTACAAACAGTAACATTTACTGAGTTAATATTACATAATATATTTATATATATATATAGTTTGTAAAAATGGCATAAATATTAAACTTTATTGTATACACCAGAAAATGAAATAGTTTTTATATTTGTGACATTTTCACAAACAATAACATTTACTATGATAATATATTTATGAAATAGTTTTATATCTATAACATTTTCACAAACAGTAACGTTTACTAAGTTAATATTACATAATATATATATAACATTTTCACAAACAGTAGTTAATATTACATAATATATATATATATATATATACGGTAGATCCAAACCTCTTTTTTTTTAAATTAACATATTTTTAAAGGTTTACGCTAGCGACATTCAATCCCCACCACTACCCACCCCCATTGTCGAAGTTTCAACGACTTTCATCATAGCTATGATTTGGGTAGGTAGTAGTGGCATAGGGTGCCGCTGGCGCGGACCTCTGAAATCAAGAGAATATTAGATAAATGGAGTTTGGATCCACTGGCGCTCCGATTTGGGGTGAGTAGGGGTGACGATGGGTTAGGTTTATATCTATAACATTTTTACAAACGTTAACATTTGCTGTGTTATAACACAGTATATATATATATATATATATATATATATATATATATATATATATATATATATATATATATATATATATATATATACGGTGGATCCAAACCTCTTTCTTCTAATATTGTCTTATTTTTAAGAGCCCGCGCTAGCGGTATCTAATCCCGACCACCACCAACCCCAATTGTCGGAGCTCCAAGAACCTTCATCAGAGTTCTGATTTGGGGTGACATGTAGTGCCGCTGGCGCGGACCTTAGGAAATAAGAGAATATTGGATAAATGGGATTTGGATACACCGGCGCTCCAGTTTGAGGTGAGTAGGGGTAGCATTGAATTAGGTTTATATCTGTAATATTTTCACAAATAATAAATGTTACTGTTTGTAAAACTGTTACATCGGCATCCCATGCCACCTCAAATCAGAGCTCTGATGAAGGTTGTTGGAGCTCCGATAAAGGGGGTGGGTGGTTGTGGGGATTGGATGCCGCTGGCGCGGACCGTTAAAAATAAGATAATAACAGAAAAAAGAGGTTTGGATATATATACTGTGTTATATGAACACACACTACACCAAAAACAGGAATCTGGGACGGTTTAAAACTGTGCTAGATCAAATCTGGCACGGTTTTAAACTGTGTCAGAATCAGGTGTTCCAAAATGACCATTTTTTTTTACACGGCTCAAAAATGTGCCAGATTTGGCTAAACAGGAACACTTCTGGCACACTTTTAAACCGTGCCTGAATTTGATATTTCTGGCACAGTTTTTAACTGTGCCAGATTTAGCACAGTTTAAAAAAATTTGGCACAGTTCAAAACCGTGTCAAAATATGATACACTTTTGCCACGGTTTTGAACTGTGCCAAATTTTTTTATAGAAAGAAAAAAAAAATTATTTGAAAGCACTAAAATTTACAAATAAAAATATTGCACGATGTTGATAAACTAATGTACATACAAACTTCAAAATATTACAAGTCTTTAATAATTCACATGCCCAAAAAAAAATGGGCAGAGTTTTTTCTATTATTTGGACATTCCAAAACCTGCTAATACAAAACCTGCCTAACATAAAGCCCGCACGGCCACAAAATATAACAATTAACTTACAAAAGTCGTACGTCCATAAAAGTTAACAATAAAACTACAAAAGCCCACACGGCCATAACACAAAAAAAATGGAATCAGGAATAAACCCCTTGTTGTAAACCATCGAGCTCTCTGTGTGTTCCACGTGAATAAATGCCAACGATAAACTGTTATCCTACAAAAAAAAATAGGATACAAAAAATGATACGATATTAGTAACCCAATAATTTACAAAAAAAAAAAATTACTCAAACTAAAAAATTACATATAGGAGTGGAAATTATCATCATATTCTCAAACCAGGAGACCCGGGACTACGCGGTCAGTTCCTACAAGTTACATTGGTCTCGTGCGAGGAGTTCGCGCCTCCTACGAGTTCATTTGGGGCTGGTTTGGGTTTTCACCCTTTAACGGCTTGTTTTTAAGTTTAAGGGTTGATTTTTGCAAATTATCGTCATATTCACAAACCGGGAGAGGTGTGACTACACGGTCAGTTCCTACAAGTTACATTGGTCCCGTGCGAGATGTCCGTGCCTCCTACGGGGACGTTTGGGGGATGGTTTGGGTTTTTACCTTTTAACGGCTTGTGTTTTAAGTCTAAGTGTGATTTTTGCAAATTATCGTCATATTCTCAAACCGAGAGACCCGGGACAACGCGGTTAGTTCCTACAAGTTGCATTGGTCCCGTGCGGGGAGTTCGTGCCTCTTACGGGGTCGTTTGGGGGCTGGTTTGGGTTTTCACCCTTTAACGGCTTGTTTTTAAGTTTAAGTGTTGATTTTTGCAAACTATCGTCATATTCACAAACCGAGGGACCCGGGACTACGCGGTCAGTTCCTACAAGTTACATTGGTCCCATGCGAGGTGTTCGTGCCTCTTACGGGGTCGTTTGGGGGCTGGTTTGAGTTTTCACCCTTTAACGGCTTGTTTTTAAGTCTAAGTGTGATTTTTGCAAATTATCGTCATATTCTAAAATCGAGAGACCCGGGGCTATGCAGTCAATTCCTACAAGTTACATTGGTCCCGTGCGAGGTGTTCGTGCCTCTTACGCGGTCGTTTGGGGGCTGGTTTGGGTTTTCACCCTTCAACGGCTTGTTTTAAAGTTTAAGTGTTGATTTTTGAAAATTATCATCATATTCACAAACCGGGAGACTCGGTACTATGCGGTCAGTTCCTATAAGTTACATTGGTCTCGTACGAGGCGTTCGTGCCTCCTACGAGATCGTTTGGGGGCTGGTTTGGGTTTTCACCCTTTAACGACTTGTTTTTAAGTCTAAGTGTGATTTTTGCAAATTATCATCATATTCTAAAACCGAGAGAACCAGACTATGCGGTCAGTTCCTACAAGTTACATTGGTCCCGTGCGAGGTGTTCGTGCCTTTTACGAGGTCGTTTGGGGGCTGGTTTGGGTTTTCAACCTTTAACGGCTTATTTTTAAGTTTAAGTGTTGATTTTTGCAAATTATCATATTATTCACAAATCGGGAGACCCGAGACTACGCGGTCAGTTCCTACAAGTTACATTGGTCCCGTGCGAGGTGTTCGTGCCTCCTACGGGGTCGTTTGGGGGCTGGTTTGGATTTTTACCCTTCACGGCTTGTTTTTAAGTCTAAGTGTATTTTTTGCAAATTATCGTCATATTCTCAAACCGAGAGACCCGGGACTACGCGGTCAGTTCCTACAAGTTACATTGGTCCCGTACGAGGTGTTCGTGCCTTTTACGGGATCGTTTGGGGGATGGTTTGGATTTTCACCCTTTAACGGCTTGTTTTTAAGTCTAAGTGTTGATTTTTGCAAATTAGCGGCATATTCATAAATCGGGAGACCCTGGACTGTGCGGTCAATTACTACAAGTTACATTGGCCCGTGCGAGGTGTTCCTGCCTCCTACGGGGTCGTTTGGGGGCTGGTTTGGGTTTTCACCCTTTATCGGCTTATTTTTAAGTCTAAGTGTGATTTTTGCCAATTATAGTCATATTCTCAAACCGAGAGACCCGGCCGGGACTATGCGGTAAGTTCCTAAAAATTACATTTGTCCCGTGCGAGGTGTTCGTGCCTCCTACGGGGTCGTTTGGGGGATAGTTTGGGTTTTCACCCTTTAACGACTTGTTTTTAAAGTATTGATTTTTTCAAATTATCGTTATATTCACAAACCAGGAGATCCGGGACTATGCGGTCAGTTCCTACAAGTTACATTGGTCCCGTGCGAGGTGTTCATGCATCTTACGGGGTCGTTTGGGAGTTAGTTTGGGTTTTCACCCTTTAACGACTTGTTTTTAAGTTTAAGTGTTGATTTTTGTGAATTATCATCATATTCACAAACCGAGAGACCCGGGACTACGCGGTCAGTTCCTACAAGTTACATTGGTCCCATGCGAGGTGTTCGTGCCTCTTACGGGGTCGTTTGGGGGCTGGTTTGAGTTTTCACCCTTTAACGGCTTGTTTTTAAGTCTAAGTGTGATTTTTGCAAATTATCGTCATATTCTAAAATCGAGAGACCCGGGGCTATGCAGTCAATTCCTACAAGTTACATTGGTCCCGTGCGAGGTGTTCGTGCCTCTTACGCGGTCGTTTGGGGGCTGGTTTGGGTTTTCACCCTTCAACGGCTTGTTTTAAAGTTTAAGTGTTGATTTTTGAAAATTATCATCATATTCACAAACCGGGAGACTCGGTACTATGCGGTCAGTTCCTATAAGTTACATTGGTCTCGTGCGAGGCGTTCGTGCCTCCTCCGGGATCGTTTGGGGGCTGGTTTGGGTTTTCACCCTTTAACGACTTGTTTTTAAGTCTAAGTGTGATTTTTGCAAATTATCGTCATATTCTAAAACCGAGAGAACCAGACTATGCGGTCAGTTCCTACAAGTTACATTGGTCCCGTGCGAGGTGTTCGTGCCTTTTACGAGGTCGTTTGGGGGCTGGTTTGGGTTTTCAACCTTTAACGACTTATTTTTAAGTTTAAGTGTTGATTTTTGCAAATTATCATATTATTCACAAACCGGGAGACCCGGGACTACGCGGTCAGTTCCTACAAGTTACATTGGTCCCGTGCGAGGTGTTCGTGCCTCCTACGGGGTCGTTTGGGGGCTGGTTTGGATTTTTACCCTTCACGGCTTGTTTTTAAGTCTAAGTGTAATTTTTGCAAATTATCGTCATATTCTAAAATTGAGAGACCCGGGACTACGCGGTCAGTTCCTACAAGTTACATTGGTCCCGTGCGCGGTGTTCGTGCCTTTTGGGGAATGGTTTGGATTTTCACCCTTTAACGGCTTGTTTTTAAGTCTAAGTGTTGATTTTTGCAAATTAGCGGCATATTCATAAATCGGGAGACCCTGGACTGTGCGGTCAATTACTACAAGTTACATTGGCCCGTGCGAGGTGTTCCTGCCTCCTACGGGGTCGTTTGGGGGCTGGTTTGGGTTTTCACCATTTAACGGCTTATTTTAAAGTCTAAGTGTGATTTTTGCCAATTATAGTCATATTCTCAAACCGAGAGACCCGGCCGGGACTATGCGGTAAGTTCCTAAAAATTAAATTTGTCCCGTGCGAGGTGTTCGTGCCTCCTACGGGGTCGTTTGGGGGATGGTTTGGGTTTTCACCCTTTAACGACTTGTTTTTAAAGTATTAATTTTTTCAAATTATCGTTATATTCACAAACCAGGAGATCCGGGACTATGCGGTCAGTTCCTACAAGTTACATTGGTCCCGTGCGAGGTGTTCGTGCATCTTACGGGGTCGTTTGGGAGTTGGTTTGGGTTTTCACCCTTTAACGACTTGTTTTTAAGTTTAAGTGTTGATTTTTGTGAATTATCATCATATTCACAAACCGAGAGACCCGGGACTACGCGGTCAGTTCCTACAAGTTACATTGGTCCCATGCGAGGTGTTCGTGCCTCTTACGGGGTCGTTTGGGGGCTGGTTTGAGTTTTCACCCTTTAACGGCTTGTTTTTAAGTCTAAGTGTGATTTTTGCAAATTATCGTCATATTCTAAAATCGAGAGACCCGGGGCTATGCAGTCAATTCCTACAAGTTACATTGGTCCCGTGCGAGGTGTTCGTGCCTCTTACGCGGTCGTTTGGGGGCTGGTTTGGGTTTTCACCCTTCAACGGCTTGTTTTAAAGTTTAAGTGTTGATTTTTGAAAATTATCATCATATTCACAAACCGGGAGACTCGGTACTATGCGGTCAGTTCCTATAAGTTACATTGGTCTCGTGCGAGGCGTTCGTGCCTCCTACGGGATCGTTTGGGGGCTGGTTTGGGTTTTCACCCTTTAACGACTTGTTTTTAAGTCTAAGTGTGATTTTTGCAAATTATCGTCATATTCTAAAACCGAGAGAACCAGACTATGCGGTCAGTTCCTACAAGTTACATTGGTCCCGTGCGAGGTGTTCGTGCCTTTTACGAGGTCGTTTGGGGGCTGGTTTGGGTTTTCAACCTTTAACGGCTTATTTTTAAGTTTAAGTGTTGATTTTTGCAAATTATGATATTATTCACAAACCAGGAGACCCGGGACTACGCGGTCAATTCCTACAAGTTACATTGGTCCCGTGCGAGGTGTTCGTGCCTCCTACGGGGTCGTTTGGGGGCTGGTTTGGATTTTTACCCTTCACGGCTTGTTTTTAAGTCTAAGTGTAATTTTTGCAAATTATCGTCATATTCTCAAACCGAGAGACCCGGGACTACGCGGTCAGTTCCTACAAGTTACATTGGTCCCGTGCGAGGTGTTCGTGCCTTTTACGGGATCGTTTGGGGGACGGTTTGGATTTTCACCGTTTAACGGCTTGTTTTTAAGTCTAAGTGTTGATTTTTGCAAATTAGCGGCATATTCATAAATCGGGAGACCCTGGACTGTGCGGTCAGTTACTACAAGTTACATTGGCCCGTGCGAGGTGTTCCTGCCTCCTACGGGGTCGTTTGGGGGCTGGTTTGGGTTTTCACCCTTTAACGGCTTATTTTTAAGTCTAAGTGTGATTTTTGCCAATTATAGTCATATTCTCAAACCGAGAGACCCGGCCGGGACTATGCGGTAAGTTCCTAAAAATTACATTTGTCCCGTGCGAGGTGTTCGTGCCTCCTACGGGGTCGTTTGGGGGATGGTTTGGGTTTTCACCCTTTAATGACTTGTTTTTAAAGTATTGATTTTTTCAAATTATCGTTATATTCACAAACCAGGAGATCCGGGACTATGCGGTCAGTTCCTACAAGTTACATTGGTCCCGTGCGAGGTGTTCGTGCATCTTACGGGGTCGTTTGGGAGTTGGTTTGGGTTTTCACCCTTTAACGACTTGTTTTTAAGTTTAAGTGTTGATTTTTGTGAATTATCATCATATTCACAAACCGGGAGACCCGGGACTACGCGGTCAGCTCCTACAAGTTACATTGGTCCCATGCGAGGTGTTCGTGCCTCTTACGGGGTCGTTTGGGGGCTGGTTTGGGTTTTCACCCTTCACGGCTTATTTTTAAGTCTAAGTGTGATTTTTGCAAATTATAGTCATGTTCTCGAACCGAGAGACTCGGGACTATGCGGTCAGTTCCTATAAGTTACATTGGTCCCGTGCGTGGTGTTCGTGCCTCTTACGTGGTCGTTTGGGGCTGGTTTGGATTTTCACCCTTCAATGGCTTATTTTTAAGTTTAAGTGTTGATTTTTGCAAATTATCATCATATTCACAAATCGGGAGACTCGGGACTACGCGGTCAGTTCCTACAAGTTACTTCGGTCCCGTGCGAGGTGTTCGTGCCTCCTACGGGGTCGTTTGGGGGCTGGTTTTGGTTTTCACCCTTCACGACTTTTTTTTTAGTCTAAGTGTGATTTTTGCAAATTATCATCATATTCTCAAACCGAGAGACCCGGGACTATGCGGTCAGTTCCTACAAGTTACATTGATCCCGTGCGAGGTGTTCGTGCCACTTACGGGGTCGTTTGGGGGCTGGTTTGGGTTTTCACCCTTTAACGGCTTGTTTTTAAGTTTAAGTGTTGATTTTTACCAATTATCATCATATTCACAAACTTGGAGACTCGGGAATATGCGGTCAGTTCCTACAAGTTGCATTGGTCCCGTGCGAGGTGTTCGTGCCTCTTACGAGGTCGTTTGGGGGTTGGTTTGGGTTTTCAGCCTTTAACGGCTTATTTTTAAGTTTAAGTGTTGATTTTTGCAAATTAACATCATATTCACAAATCGGGAGACCCGGGACTACGCGTTCAGTTCCTACAAGTTACATTGGTCCCGTGCGAGGTGTTCGTGCCTCCTACGGGGTCGTTTGGGGGCTGGTTTGGGTTTTCACCCTTCATAGCTTGTTTTTAAGTCTAAGTGTGATTTTTGTAAATTATCGTCATATTCTCAAATCGAGAGACCCAGGACTACGCGGTCAGTTCCTACAAGTTACATTGGTCTCGTGCGAGGTGTTCGTGGCTTTTACGGGGTCGGTTGGCGGCTGGTTTGGGTTTTCACCCTTTAACGGCTTGTTTTTAAGTCTAAGTGTTAATTTTTGCAAATTATCATCATATTCATAAACCGGGAGACCCTGGACTATGCAATTAGTTCCTATAAGTTACATTGGTCCCGTGGGAGGTGTTCCTGCCTCCTACGGGGTCGTTTGGGGGTTGGTTTGGTTTTTCACCCTTTAACGGCTTGTTTTTATGTCTAAGTGTGATTTTTGCAACTTATAGTCATATTCTCAAACCGAGAGACCCGGCCGGGATTATGCGGTAAGTTCCTAAAAGTTACATTTGTCCCGTGCGAGGTGTTCGTGCCTCCTACGGGGTCGTTTGGGGGCTGGTTTGGGTTTTCACCTTTTAACGGCTTGTTTTTAAGTTTAAGTGTTAATTTTTGCAAATTATCATCATATTCACAAACCGAGAGACCCGGAACTACGCGGTCAGCTCCTACAAGTTAGATTGGTCCCATGTGAGGTGTTCGTGCCTCTTACGGGGTCGTTTGGGGGCTAGTTTGGGTTTTCACCATTCACGGCTTGTTTTTAAGTCTAAGTGTGATTTTTTCAAATTATCATCATATTCTCAAACCGAGAGACCCGGGACTATGCGGTCAGTTCCTACAAGTTACATTGGTCCCGCGCGAGGTGTTCGTGCCACTTACGGGGTCGTTTGGGGGTTGGTTTGGGTTTTCACCCTTTAATGGCTTATTTTTAAGTTTAAGTGTTGATTTTTAATTATTATCATCATATTCACAAACTTGGAGACCCGGGACTACGCGGTCAGTTCCTACAAGTTACATTGGACCCGTGCGAGGTGTTCATGCCTCTTACGGGATCGTTTGGGGGTTGGTTTGGGTTTTCACCCTTTAACGGCATGTTTTTAAGTCTATGTGTGATTTGTGCAAATTATCATCATATTCTCAAACCGAGAGACCCGACCGGGACTATGCGGTAAGTTCCTAAAAGTTACCTTTGTCCCGTGCGAGGTGTTCGTGCCTCCTACGGGGTCGTTTTGCGGCTGGTTTGGGTTTTCACCCTTTAACGGCTTGTTTTTAAAGTATTGATTTTTACAAATTATCGTCGTATTCATAAACCAGGAGACCCGAGACTACGCGGTTAGTTCCTAAATGTTACATTGGTCCCGTGCGAGGTGTTCGTGCATCTTACGGGGTCGTTTGGAGGCTTGTTTGGGTTTTCACCCTTTAACGGCTTGTTTTTAAGTTCAAGTGTTGATTTTTGTGAATTATCGTCAAATTCAGAAATCGGGAGACCCGGGACTATGTGATCAGCTCCTACAAGTTACATTGATCCCATGCGAGGTGTTCGTGCCTCTTACGGGGTCGTTTGGGGACTGGTTTGAGTTTTTACCCTTTAACGACTTGTTTTTAAGTCTAAGTGTGATTTTTACAAATTATCTTCATATTCTAAAACCTAGAGACCCGAAACTATGCGATCAATTCCTACAAGTTTCATTGGTCCCGGGCGAGGTGGTCGTGCCTCTTACGAGGTCGTTTGGGGGCTGGTATGGGTTTTCACCCTTCACGGCTTGTTTTTAAATCTAAGTGTGATTTTTGCAGATTATCATCATATTCTCAAACTGAGAGACCCGAGACTATGCGGTCAGTTCCTACAAGTTACATTGGTCCCGTGCGAGGTGTTCGTGCCACTTACGGGGTCGTTTGGGGATCGGTTTGGGTTTTCACCCTTTAACGGCTTGTTTTTAAGTTCAAGTGTTGATTTTTGCCAATTATCATCATATTCACAGACCTGGAGACCCGGGACTATGCGGTGAGTTCCTACAAGTTACATTGGTCCCGTGCGAGGTGTTCGTGCCTCTTACGAGGTCGTTTGGGGGCTGGTTTGGATTTTCACCCTTTAACGCCTTATTTTTAAGTTTAAGAGTAGATTTTTGCAAATTATCATCATATTCACAAACCGGGAGACCCGGGACTACGCGGTCAGTTCCTACAAGTTACATTGGTTCCGTGCGAGGTGTTCGTGCCTCCTACGGGGTCGTTTGGGGGCTGGTTTGGATTTTCAGCCTTCATGGCTTGTTTTTAAGTCTAAGTGTGATTTTTGCAAATTATCATCGTATTATCAAATCGAGAGACCCGGGACTACGCGGTCAGTTCCTACAAGTTACATTGGTCCCGTGCGAGGTGTTCGTGCCTCTTACGGGGTCGTTTGGGGGCTGGTTTGGATTTTCACCCTTTCACGGCTTATTTTTAAGTTTAAGTGTTGATTTTTGGAAATTATCATCATATTCACAAACTGGGAGACTCGGAACTATGCGGTTAGTTCCAACAAATTATATTGGTCCCGTGCGAGGTGTTCGTGCCTCTTACGTGGTCGTTTGGGGGCTGGTTTAGGTTTTCACCCTTTTACGACTTGTTTTTAAGTCTAATTGTGATTTTTGCAAATTATCGTCATATTCTCAAACCGAGAGACTCGGGACTACGCGATAAGTTCCTACAAGTTACATTGGTCCCATGCGAGGTGTTCGTGCCTCTTACGTGGTCGTTTGGAGGCTCGTTTGGGTTTTCACCCTTTAATGACTTGTTTTTAAGTCTAAGTGTGATTTCTGCAAATTATCGTCATATTCACAAATCGGGAGACCCGGGACTATGCGGTCAGCTACTACAAGTTACATTGGTCCCATGCGAGGTGTTCGTGCCTCTTACGGGGTCGTTTGGGGGCTGGTTTGGGTTTTCACCCTTCACGGCTTGTTTTTAAGTCTAAGTGTGATTTTTTCAAATTATCATCATATTCTCAAACCGAGAGACCCGGGACTATGTGGTCAGTTCTTAGAAGTTACATTGGTCCCGTGCGAGGTGTTCGTGCCTCTTACGAGGTCGTTTGGGGGCTGGTTTGGGTTTTCACCCTTCAACGACTTATTTTTAAGTTTAAGTGTTGATTTTTGCAAATTATCATCATATTCACAAATCGGGAGACCCGGGACTACGCGGTCAGTTCCTACAAGTTACATCGGACCCGTGCGAGGTGGTCGTGCCTCTTACGAGGTCGTTTGGGGCTGGTATGGGTTTTCACCCTTCACGGCTTGTTTTTAAATCTAAGTGTGATTTTTGCAGATTATCGTCATATTCTCAAACTGAGAGACCCGAGACTATGCGGTCAGTTCCTACAAGTTACATTGGTCCCGTGCGAGGTGTTCGTGCCACTTACGGAGTCGTTTGGGGATCGGTTTGGGTTTTCACCCTTTAACGGCTTGTTTTTAAGTTCAAGTGTTGATTTTTGCCAATTATCATCATATTCACAGACCTGGAGACCCGGGACTATGCGGTGAGTTCCTACAAGTTACATTGGTCCCGTGCGAGGTGTTCGTACCTCTTACGAGGTTGCTTGGGGGCTGGTTTGGGTTTTCACCCTTCAACGACTTATTTTTAAGTTTAAGTGTTGATTTTTGCAAATTATCATCATATTCACAAATCGGGAGACCCGGGACTACGCGGTCAGTTCCTACAAGTTATATCGGACCCGTGCGAGGTGTTCGTGCCTCCTACGGGGTCGTTTGGGGGTTGGTTTGAGTTTTCACCCTTCACGGCTTGTTTTTAAGTCTAAGTGTGATTTTTGCAAATTATCGTCATATTCTCAAACCGAGAGACTCGGGACTATGCAGTTAGTTCCTACAAGTTACATTGGTCCCGTGCGAGGTGTTCGTGCCACTTACGGGGTTGTTTGGGGGCCGGTTTCGGTTTTCTCCCTTTAACGGCTTGTTTTTAAGTTTAAGTGTTGATTTTTTCCAATTATCATCATATTCACAAACCTGGAGACCCGGGACTATGCGGTCAGTTCCTACAAGTTACCTTGGTCCCGTGCGAGGTGTTCGTGCCTCTTACGAGGTCGTTTGGGGGCTAGTTTAGGTTTTCAACCTTTAACGCCCTATTTTTAAGTTTAAGTGTTGATTTTTACAAATTATGATCATATTCACAAACTGGGAGACCAGGGACTACGCGGTCAGTTCCTACAAGTTACATTGGTCCCGTGCGAGGTGTTCGTACCTCCTACGGGGTCGTTTGGGGGCTGGTTTGGTTTTCACCCTTCACGATTTATTTTGAAGTCTAAGTGTGATTTTTGCTAATTATCATCATATTTCAAATCGAGAGACCCGGCACTACGCGGTCAGTTCCTACAAGTTACATTGGTCCCGTACGAGGTGTTCGTGCCTTGTACGGGGTCGTTTGGGGGTTGGTTTGGGTTTTCACCCTTTAACGGCTTATTTTTAAGTCTAAGTGTTGACTTTTGCAAATTATCATCATATTCACAAACCGAGAGACCCAGGACTACGCGGTTAGTTCCTACAAGTTGCATTGGTCCCGTGCGGGGAGTTCGTGCCTCTTACGGGGTCGTTTGGGGGCTGGTTTGGGTTTTCACCCTTTAACGGCTTGTTTTTAAGTTTAAGTGTTGATTTTTGCAAACTATCGTCATATTCACAAACCGAGAAACCCGAGACTACGCGGTCAGTTCCTACAAGTTACATTGGTCCCATGCGAGGTGTTCGTGCCTCTAACGGGGTCGTTTGGGGGCTGGTTTGAGTTTTCACCCTTCAACGGCTTGTTTTTAAGTTTAAGTGTTGATTTTTGCAAATTATCATCATATTCACAAATCGGGTGACCCGGGACTATGCGGTCAGTTCCTACAAGTTACATCGGACCCGTACGAGGTGGTCGTGCCTCTTACGAGGTCGTTTGGGGGCTGGTATGGGTTTTCACCCTTCACGGCTTGTTTTTAAATCTAAGTGTGATTTTTGCAGATTATCGTCATATTCTCAAACTGAGAGACCCGAGACTATGCGGTCAGTTCCTACAAGTTACATTGGTCCCGTGCGAGGTGTTCGTGCCACTTACGGGGTCGTTTGGGGATCGGTTTGGGTTTTCACCCTTTAACGGCTTGTTTTTAAGTTCAAGTGTTGATTTTTGCCAATTATCATCATATTCACAGACCTGGAGACCCGGGACTAGGCGATGAGTTCCTACAAGTTACATTGGTCCCGTGCGAGGTGTTCGTGCCTCTTACGAGGTCGTTTGGGGGCTGGTTTGGGTTTTCACCCTTCAACGACTTATTTTTAAGTTTAAGTGTTGATTTTTGCAAATTATCATCATATTCACAAATCGGGAGACCCGGGACTACGCGGTCAGTTCCTACAAGTTACATCGGACCCGTGCGAGGTGTTCGTGCCTCCTACGGGTTCGTTTGGGGGCTGGTTTGGGTTTTCACCCTTCACGGCTTGTTTTTAAGTCTAAGTGTGATTTTTGCAAATTATCGTCATATTCTCAAACCGAGAGACCCGGGACTATGCAGTTAGTTCCTACAAGTTACATTGGTCCCATGCGAGGTGTTCGTGCCACTTACGGGGTTGTTTGGGGGCCGGTTTGGGTTTTCACCCTTTAACGGCTTGTTTTTAAGTTTAAGTGTTGATTTTTTCCAATTATCATCATATTCACAAACCTGGAGACCCGAGACTATGCGGTCAGTTCCTACAAGTTACATTGGTCCCGTGCGAGGTGTTCGTGCCTCTTACGAGGTCGTTTGGGGGCTAGTTTAGGTTTTCACCCTTTAACGCCCTATTTTTAAGTTTAAGTCTTGATTTTTACAAATTATGATCATATTCACAAACTGGGAGACCAGGGACTACGCGGTCAGTTCCTACAAGTTACATTGGTCCCGTGCGAGGTGTTCGTACCTCCTATGGGGTCGTTTGGGGGCTGGTTTGGTTTTCACCCTTCACGATTTATTTTGAAGTCTAAGTGTGATTTTTGCTAATTATCATCATATTTCAAATCGAGAGACCCGGGACTACGCGGTCAGTTCCTACAAGTTACATTGGTCCCGTACGAGGTGTTCGTGCCTTGTACGGGGTCGTTTGGGGGTTGGTTTGGGTTTTCACCCTTTAACGGCTTATTTTTAAGTCTAAGTGTTGACTTTTGCAAATTATCATCATATTCACAAACCGAGAGACCCAGGACTATGCGGTTAGTTCCTACAAGTTGCATTGGTCCCGTGCGGGGAGTTCGTGCCTCTTACGGGGTCGTTTGGGGGCTGGTTTGGGTTTTCACCCTTTAACGGGTTGTTTTTAAGTTTAAGTGTTGATTTTTGCAAACTATCGTCATATTCACAAACCGAGAAACCCGAGACTACGCGGTCAGTTTCTACAAGTTACATTGGTCCCATGCGAGGTGTTCGTGCCTCTAACGGGGTCGTTTGGGGGCTGGTTTGAGTTTTCACCCTTTAACGGCTTGTTTTTAAGTCTAAGTGTGATTTTTGCAAATTATCGTCATATTCTAAAATCGAGAGACCCGGGGCTATCCAGTCAATTCCTACAAGTTACATTGGTCCCGTGCGAGGAGTTCGTGCCTCTTACGCGGTCGTTTGGGGGCTGGTTTGGGTTTTCACCCTTCAACGGCTTGTTTTAAAGTTTAAGTGTTGATTTTTTGAAAATTATCATCATATTCACAAACCGGGAGACTCGGTACTATGCGGTCAGTTCCTATAACTTACATTGGTCTCGTGCGAGGCGTTCGTGCCTCCTACGGGATCGTTTGGGGGCTGGTTTGGGTTTTCATCCTTTAACGACTTGTTTTTAAGTCTAAGTGTGATTTTTGCAAATTATCGTCATATTCTAAAACCGAGAGACCCAGACTATGCGATCAGTTCCTACAAGTTACATTGGTCCCGTGCGAGGTGTTCGTGCCTTTTACGAGGTCGTTTGGGGGCTGGTTTGGGTTTTCACCCTTTAACGGCTTATTTTTAAGTTTAAGTGTTGATTTTTGCAAATTATCATATTATTCACAAACCGGGAGACCCGGGACTACGCGGTCAGTTCCTACAAGTTACATTGGTCCCGTGCGAGGTGTTCGTGCCTCCTACGGGGTCGTTTGGGGGCTGGTTTGGATTTTTACCCTTCACAGCTTGTTTTTAAGTCTAAGTGTAATTTTTGCAAATCATCGTCATATTCTCAAACCGAGAGACCCGGGACTACGCGGTCAGTTCCTACAAGTTACAATGGTCCCGTGCGAGGTGTTCGTGCCTTTTACGGGGTCGTTTGGGGGATGGTTTGGATTTTCACCCTTTAACGGCTTGTTTTTAAGTCTAAGTGTTGATTTTTGCAAATTAGCGGCATATTCATAAACCGGGAGACCCTGGACTGTGCGGTCAGTTACAACAAGTTACATTGGCCCGTGCGAGGTGTTCCTGCCTCCTACGGGGTCGTTTGGGGGCTGGTTTGGGTTTTCACCCTTTAACGGCTTATTTTTAAGTCTAAGTGTGATTTTTGCCAATTATAGTCATATTCTCAAACCGAGAGACCCGGCCGGGACTATGCGGTAAGTTCCTAAAAATTACATTTGTCCCGTGCGAGGTGTTCGTGCCTCCTACGGAGTCGTTTGGGGGATGGTTTGGGTTTTCACCCTTTAACGACTTGTTTTTAAAGTATTGATTTTTTCAAATTATCGTTATATTCACAAACCAGGAGATCCGGGACTATGCGGTCAGTTCCTACAAGTTACATTGGTCCCGTGCGAGGTGTTCGTGCATCTTACGGGGTCGTTTGGGAGTTGGTTTGGGTTTTCACCCTTTAACGGCTTATTTTTAAGTTTAAGTGTTTATTTTTGTGAATTATCATCATATTAACAAACCGGGAGACCCGGGACTACGCGGTCAGCTCCTACAAGTTACATTGGTCCCATGCGAGGTGTTCGTGCCTCTTACGGGGTCGTTTGGGGGCTGGTTTGAGTTTTCACCCTTCACGGCTTATTTTTAAGTCTAAGTGTGATTTTTGCAAATTATCGTCATGTTCTCGAACCGAGAGACTCGGGACTATGCGGTCAGTTCCTACAAATTACATTGGTCCCGTGCGAGGTGTTTGTGCCTCTTACGTGGTCGTTTGGGGCTGGTTTGGATTTTCACCCTTCAACGGCTTATTTTTAAGTTTAAGTGTTGATTTTTGCAAATTATCATCATATTCACAAATCCGGAGACTCGGGACTACGCGGTCAGTTCCTACAAGTTACTTCGGTCCTGTGCGAGGTGTTCGTGCCTCCTACGGGGTCGTTTGGGGGCTAGTTTTGGTTTTCACCCTTCACGACTTTTTTTTAAGTCTAAGTGTGATTTTTGCAAATTATCATCATATTCTCAAACCGAGAGACCCGGGACTATTCGGTCAGTTCCTACAAGTAACATTGATCCCGTGCGAGGTGTTCGTGCCACTTACGGGGTCGTTTGGGGGCTGGTTTGGATTTTCACCCTTTAACGGCTTGTTTTTAAGTTTAAGTGTTGATTTTTGCCAATTATCATCATATTCACAAACCTGGAGACTCGGGAATATGCGGTCAGTTCCTACAAGTTGCATTGGTCCCGTGCGAGGTGTTCGTGCCCCTTACGAGGTCGTTTGGGGGTTGGTTTGGGTTTTCACCCTTTAACGGCTTATTTTTAAGTTTAAGTGTTGATTTTTGCAAATTAACATCATATTCACAAACCGGGAGACCCGGGACTACGCGTTCAGTTCCTACATGTTACATTGGTCCCGTGCGAGGTGTTCGTGCCTCCTACGGGTTCGTTTGGGGGCTGGTTTGGGTTTTCACCCTTCATATCTTGTTTTTAAGTCTAAATGTGATTTTTGTAAATTATCGTCATATTCTCAAATCGAGAGACCCAGGACTACGCGGTCAGTTCCTACAAGTTACATTCGTCTCGTGCGAGATGTTCGTGGCTTTTACGGGGTCGGTTGGGGGCTTGTTTGGGTTTTCACCCTTTAACGGCTTGTTTTTAAGTCTAAGTGTTAACTTTTGCAAATTATCATCATATTCATAAACCGGGAGACCCTGGACTATGCAGTCAGTTCCTATAAGTTACATTGGTCCCGTGCGAGGTGTTCCTGCCTCCTACGGGGTCGTTTGGGGGTTGGTTTGGTTTTTCACCCTTTAACGGCTTGTTTTTAAGTCTAAGTGTGATTTTTGCAAATTATAGTCATATTCTCAAACCGAGAGACCCGGCCGGGATTATGCGGTAAGTTCCTAAAAGTTACATTTGTCCCGTGCGAGGTGTTCGTGCCTCCTACAGGGTCGTTTGGGGGCTGGTTTGGGTTTTCACCTTTTAACGGCTTGTTTTTAAGTCTAAGTGTTAATTTTTGCGAATTATCATCATTTTCACAAACCGAGAGACCCGAAACTACGCGGTCAGTTCCTACAAGTTACATTGGTCCCGTGCGAGGTGTCCGTGCCTTCTACGGGGTCGTTTGGGGGCTGGTTTGGTTTTCACCCTTCACGATTTATTTTTAAGTCTAAGTGTGATTTTTGCTAATTATCATCATATTTTCAAATCGAGAGACCCGGGACTACACGGTCAGTTCCTACAAGTTACATTGGTCCCGTGCGAGGTGTTCGTGCCTTTTACGGGGTCGTTTGGGGGTTGGTTTGGGTTTTCACCCCTTAATGGCTTGTTTTTAAGTTTAAGTGTTGATTTTTAATTATTATCATCATATTCACAAACTTGGAGACCGGGGACTACGCGGTTAGTTCCTACAAGTTACATTGGACCCGTGCGAGGTGTTCGTGCCTCTTACGGGATCGTTTGGGGGCTGGTTTGGTTTTCACCCTTTAACGGCATGTTTTTAAGTCTATGTGTGATTTGTGCAAATTATCATCATATTCTCAAACCGAGAGACCCGACCGGGACTATGCGGTAAGTTCCTAAAAGTTACCTTTGTCCCGTGCGAGGTGTTCGTGCCTCTTACGGGGTCGTTTTGCGGCTGGTTTCGGTTTTCACCCTTTAACGGCTTGTTTTTAAAGTATTGATTTTTGCAAATTATCGTCATATTCATAAACCAGGAGACCCGAGACTACGCGGTCAGTTCCTAAATGTTACATTGGTCCTGTGCGAGGTGTTCGTGCATCTTACGGGGTCGTTTGGGGGCTTGTTTGGGTTTTCACCCTTTAACGGCTTGTTTTTAAGTTCAAGTGTTGATTTTTGTGAATTATCATCAAATTCACAAATCGGGAGACCCAGGACTATGTGATCAACTCCTACAAGTTACATTGGTCCCATGCGAGGTGTTCGTTCCTCTTACGGGGTCGTTTGGGGACTGGTTTGAGTTTTTACCCTTTAACGACTTGTTTTTAAGTCTAAGTGTGATTTTTACAAATTATCTTCATATTCTAAAACCTAGAGACCCGAAACTATGCGATCAATTCCTACAAGTTTCATTGGTCCCGGGCGAGGTGGTCGTGCCTCTTACGAGGTCGTTTGGGGGCTGGTATGGGTTTTCACCCTTCACGGCTTGTTTTTAAATCTAAGTGTGATTTTTACAGATTATCGTCATATTCTCAAACTGAGAGACCCGAGACTATGCGGTCAGTTCCTACAAGTTACATTGGTTCCGTGCGAGGTGTTCGTGCCACTTACGGGGTCGTTTGGGGATCGGTTTGGGTTTTCACCCTTTAACGGCTTGTTTTTAAGTTCAAGTGTTGATTTTTGCCAATTATCATCATATTCACAGACCTGGAGACCCGGGACTATGCGGTGAGTTCCTACAAGTTACATTGGTCCCGTGCGAGGTGTTCGTGCCTCTTACGAGGTCGTTTGGGGGCTGGTTTGGGTTTTCACCCTTTAACGCCTTATTTTTAAGTTTAAGAGTTGATTTTTGCAAATTATCATCATATTCACAAACCGGGAGACCCGGGACTACGCGGTCAGTTCCTACAAGTTACATTGGTCCCGTGCGAGGTGTTCGTCCCTCCTACGAGGTCGTTTGGGGGCTGGTTTGGGTTTTCAGCCTTCATGGCTTGTTTTTAAGTCTAAGTGTGATTTTTGTTAATTATCATCGTATAATCAAATCGAGAGACCCGGGACTACGCGGTCAGTTCCTACATGTTACATTGGTCCCGTGCGAGGTGTTCGTGCCTCTTACGGGGTCGTTTGGGGGATGGTTTGGATTTTCACCCTTTCACGACTTATTTTTAAGTTTAAGTGTTGATTTTTGGAAATTATCGTCATATTCACAAACCGGGAGACTCGGAACTATGCGGTTAGTTCCAACAAGTTATATTGGTCCCGTGCGAGGTGTTCGTGCCTCTTACGTGGTCGTTTGGGGGCTGGTTTAGGTTTTCACCCTTTTACGACTTGTTTTTAAGTCTAATTGTGATTTTTGCAAATTATCGTCATATTCTCTAACCGAGAGACTCGGGACTACGCGGTAAGTTCCTACAAGTTACATTGGTCCCATGCGAGGTGTTCGTGCCTCTTACGTGGTCGTTTGGAGGTTGGTTTGGGTTTTCACCCTTTAATGACTTGTTTTTAAGTCTAAGTGTGATTTTTGCAAATTATCGTCATATTCACAAATCGGGAGACCCGAGACTATGCGGTCAGCTACTACAAGTTACATTGGTCCCATGCGAGGTGTTCGTGCCTCTTACGGGGTCGTTTGGGGGCTGGTTTAGGTTTTCACCCTTCACGGCTTGTTTTTAAGTCTAAGTGTGATTTTTTCAAATTATCATCATATTCTCAAACCGAGAGACCCGGGACTATGTGGTCAGTTCCTACAAGTTACATTGGTTCCGTGCGAGGTGTTCGTGCCTCTTACGAGGTCGTTTCGGGGCTGGTTTGGGTTTTCACCCTTCAACGACTTATTTTTAACTTTAAGTGTTGATTTTTGCAAATTATCATCATATTCACAAATCGGGAGACCCGGGACTACGCGGTCATTTCCTACAAGTTACATCGGACCCGTGCGAGGTGTTCGTGCCTCCTACGGGGTCGTTTGGGGGCTGGTTTGGGTTTTCACCCTTCATAGCTTGTTTTTAAGTCTAAGTGTGATTTTTGTAAATTATCGTCATATTCTCAAATCGAGAGACCCAGGACTACGCGGTCAGTTCCTACAAGTTACATTGGTCTCGTGCGAGGTGTTCGTGGCTTTTACGGGGTCGGTTGGGGGCTGGTTTGGGTTTTCACCCTTTAACGGCTTGTTTGTAAGTCTAGGTGTTAATTTTTGCAAATTATCATCATATTCATAAATCGGGAGACCCTGGACTATGCAGTCAGTTCCTATAAGTTACATTGGTCCCGTGCGAGGTGTTCCTGCCTCCTACGGGGTCGTTTGGTGGTTGGTTTGGTTTTTCACCCTTTAACGGCTTGTTTTTAAGTCTAAGTGTGATTTTTGCAAATTAGAGTCATAAGCTCAAACCGAGAGACCCGTCCGGGATTATGCGGTAAGTTCCTAAAAGTTACATTTGTCCCGTGCGAGGTGTTCGTGCCTCCTACGGGGTCGTTTGGGGGATGGTTTGGGTTTTCACCTTTTAACGGCTTATTTTTAAGTTTAAGTGTTAATTTTTGCGAATTATCATCATATTCACAAACCGAGAGACCCGGAACTACGCGGTCAGTTCCTACAAGTTACATTGGTCCCGTGCGAGGTGTTCGTGCCTCCTACGGGGTCGTTTGGGGGCTGGTTTGGTTTTCACCCTTCACAATTTATTTTTAAGTCTAAGTGTGATTTTTTCTAATTATCATCATATTTTCAAATCGAGAGACCCGGGACTACGCGGTCAGTTCCTACAAGTTACATTGGTCCCGTGCGAGGTGTTCGTGCCTTTTACGGGGTCGTTTGGGGGTTGGTTTGGGTTTTCACCCTTTAACGGCTTGTTTTTAAGTCTAAGTGTTGACTTTTGCAAATTATCGTCATATTCAAAAACCGGGAGACCCTGGACTATGCGGTCAGTTCCTACAAGTTACAGTGGTCCCGTGCTAGGTGTTCCTGCCTCCTACGGGGTCGTTTGGGGGTTGGTTTGGGTTTTCACCCTTTAACGGTTTGTTTTTAAGTCTAAGTGTGTTTTTTGCAAATTATAGTCATATTTCCAAATTGAGAGACCCGTCCGGGACTATGCGATGAGTTCCTAAAAGTTACATTTGTCCCGTACGAGGTGTTCGTGCCTCCTACGGGGTCGTTTGGGGGCTAGTTTTGGTTTTCACCCTTTAACAGCTTGTTTTTAAAGTATTGATTTTTGCAAGTTATCGTCATATTCACAAACCAGTAGACCCGAGACTACGCGGTCAGTTCCTACAAGTTACATTGGTCCTGTGCGAGGTGTTTTTGCATCTTACGGGGTCGTTTGTGGGTTGGTTTGGGTTTTCAACCTTTAACGGCATGTTTTTAAGTTTAAGTGTTAATTTTTGCGAATTATCATCATATTCACAAACCAAGAGACGCGGGACTACGCGGTCAGCCCCTATGAGTTACATTGGTCTCATGCGAGGTGTTCGTGCCTCTTACGGGGTCGTTTGGGGGCTGGTTTGGGTTTTCACCCTTCACGGCTTGTTTTTAAGTGTAAGTGTGATTTTTTCAAATTATCGTCATATTCTCAAACCGAGAGACCCGGGACTATGCGATCAGTTCCTAAAAGTTACATTTGTTCCGTGCGAGGTGTTTGTGCCTCCTACGGGGTCGTTTGGGGGCTGGTTTGGGTTTTCACCATTTAACGGCTTATTTTTAAAGTATTGATTTTTACAAATTATCGTCATATTCACAAACTAGGAGACCCGGGACTACGCGGTCAGTTCCTACGAGTTACATTGGACCCGTGCGAGGTGTTCGGGCCTCTTACAGGGTCGTTTGGGGGTTGGTTTGGGTTTTCACCCTTTAACGGCTTGTTTTTAAGTTTAAGTGTGATTTTTGCAAATTATAATCATATTCTCAAACCGAGAGACCCGGGACTACGTGGTCAGTTTCTATAAGTTACATTGATCCCGTGCGAGGTATTCGTGCCTCTTACGGGGTCGTTTGGGGGCTGGTTTGGGTTTTCACCCTTTAACGGCTTGGTTTTAAGTCTAAGTGTGATTTTTGCAAATTATCGTCATATTCTCAAACCGAGAGACCTGAGACTACGCGGTCAGTTCCTACTAGTTACATTGGTCCCGTGCGAGGTGTTCGTGCCTTTTACGGGGTCGTTTGGGGGCGGGTTTGGGTTTTCACCCTTTAACGGCTTGTTTTTAAGTCTATCGTCATATTCTAAAATCGAGAGACCCGGGGCTATGCAGTCATTTCCTACAAGTTACATTGGTCCCGTGCGAGGTGTTCGTGCCTCTTACGCGGTCGTTTGGGGGCTAGTTTGGGTTTTGACCCTTTAACGGCTTATTTTTAAGTCTAAGTGTGATTTTTGCAAATTATAGTCTTATTCTTAAACCGAGAGACCTGGGCGGGACTATGCGGTCAGTTCTTAAAAGTTACATTTGTCCCGTGCGAGGAGTTCGTGCCTCCTACGGGGTCATTTGGGGGCTGGTTTGGGTTTTCACCCTTTAACGGCTTATTTTTAAAGTATTGATTTTTACAAATTATCGTCATATTCACAAACTAGGAGACCCGGGACTACGCGGTCAGTTCCTACATGTTACATTGGTTCCGTGCGAGGTGTTCGTGCATCTTACCGGGTCGTTTGGGGGCTTGTTTGGTTTTCACCCTTTAACGACTTGTTTTTAAGTTTAAGTGTTGATTTTTGTGAATTATCGTCATATTCACAAATCAGGAGACCCGGGACTATGCGATCAGCTCCTACAAGTTACATTGGTCCCATGCGAGATGTCTGTGCCTCTTACTGGATCGTTTGGGGGCTGGTTTGAGTTTTTACCCTTTGACGGCTTATTTTTAAGTCTAAGTGTGATTTTTGCAAATTATCGTCATATTCTAAAACCTAGAGACCCGGAACTATGCGGTCAATTCCTACAAGTTACATTGGTCCCGTGCGAGGTGGTCGTGCCTCTTACGAGGTCGTTTGGGGGCTGGTTTGGGTTTATACCCTTTAACGACTTATTTTTAAGTTTAAGTGTTGATTTTTACAAATTATCGTCATATTCACAAGCCGAGAGACCCGGGACTACGCGGTCAGTTCCTACAAGTTAATTGGTCCCGTGCGAGGTTTTCGTGCATCCTACGGGGTTGTTTGGGGGCTGGTTTGGGTTATCACCCTTTAACGGCTTGTTTTAAGGTCTAAGTGTGATTTTTATAAATTATCATCATATTCTCAAACCGAGAGACCCTGGACTATGCGGTCAGTTCCTAAAAGTTACATTGGTCCCTTGCGAGGTGTCCGTGCCTCCTACGAGGTCTTTTGGGGGCTGGTTTGGATTTTTACCCTTTAACGGCTTGTTTTTAAGTCTAAGTGTGATTTTTGCAAATTATCGTCATATTCTCAAACCGAGAGACCCGGGACTATGCGGTCTGTTGCTACAAGTTTCATTGGTCCCGTGCGAGGTGTTCGTGCCTCCTACGGGGTCGTTTGGGGGCTGGTTTAGGTTTTCACCCTTTAATGGCTTATTTTTAAGTCTAAGTCTGATTTTTGCAAATCATCATCATATTCTCAAATCGAGAGACCCGGGATTATGCGGTGAGTTCCAACAAGTTACATTGGTCCCGTGCGGGGAGTTCGTGCCTCTTACGGGGTCGTTTGGGGGCTGGTTTGGGTTTTCACCCTTTAACGGCTTATTTTTAAGTTTAAGTGTTGATTTTTGGAAATTGTCATCATATTCACAAACCGGGAGACTCAGAATTATGCAGTTAGTTCCTACAAGTTATATTGATCCCGTGCGAGGTGTCCGTGCCTCTTACGTGGTCGTTTGGGGGCTGGTTTGGGTTTTCACCCTTTAACGACTTATTTTTTAGTCTAAGTGTGATTTTTGCAAATTATCGTCATATTCTCAAACCGAGAGACTCGGGACTACGCGGAAAGTTCCTACAAGTTACATTTGTCCCGTGCGAAGTGTTCGTGCCTCTTACGGGGTCGTTTGGGGGTTGGTTTGAGTTTTCACCCTTTAACGGCTTGTTTTTAAGTTTAAGTGTTGATTTTTTTAAATTATCGTCATATTCACAAACCGGGAGTCCCGGGACTATGCGGTCAGGTCTTGCAAGTTACATTGGTCCCGTGCGAGGTGTTCGTGCCTCCTACGGGGTCGTTTGGGGGCTGGTTTGAGTTTCCACCCTTTAACGGCTTGTTTTTAAGTCTAAGTGTGATTTTTGCAAATTATCGTCATATTCTCAAATCGAGAGACCCAGGACTACGCGGTCAGTTCTTACAAGTTACATTGGTCCCGTGCGAGGTGTTCGTGCCTCTTACGGGGTCGTTTGGGGGCTGGTTTGGGTTTTAACCCTTTAACGGATTGTTTTTAAGTCTAAGTGTGATTTTTGCAAATTATCGTCATATTCACAAATCGAGAGACCCGGGACTACGCGGTCAGATCTTATAAGTTACATTGGTCCCGTGCATGGTGTTTGTGCCTCTTACGGGGTCGTTTGGGGGATGGTTTGGGTTTCCACCCTTTAACGGCTTGTTTCTAAGTTTAAGTGTTGATTTGTCATCATATTCACAAACCGGGAGACCCGGGACTATGCGGTCAGTTCCGAAAAGTTACATTGGTCCCGTGCGAGGTATTCATGCCTCCTACGTGGTCGTTTGGGGGCTGGTTTAGGTTTTCACCCTTTAACTGCTTGTTTTTAAGTCTATGTGTGATTTTTGGAAATTATCGTCATATTCTCAAACCGAGAGACCCAAAATGTAATACGGGGCGGTGCGAGGTGTTCATGGCTCTTACGGGGCCGTTTGGGGACTGATTTTGGTTTTCACCCTCAAACGGCTTGTTTTCAAGCCTAATCTACATTTTTTTAATTAAACATGTATGTTTTCTAATCTTTCTAGCTCTTCTAATCCAACAACTATAACCGCAAGATGAATCAATAGAACATAAAAATTAAGAAATTTGCAAACCTGTAGAATTAGTGTGTCGATTTCAACAAAGTCTGCAAACTCTAACGGCAGGTCAACAACTTCAAATTCTTCCTCTTTGTAGCTCAGGTCGCAACATACATACATCACCCTGTAAGGGGAAACTAATTATTCATATTCATAAGGCTACTTGTAACACAAATCATTCCATATGAAATTCTTAAACGCACAAGTAATAACCTGGCTTAAACTCACGAAATTTTTAAATCATTTTGATCATAGCTACTTGTAATATACACAATCAATTTACATGTAGCGACTATATATATGGTTCGAAGGTATTATACACATCTTATGTAATATTACATGAAGGCCACAAGATTGAAAGCTTTGCTCTGAATATTGATTTAAGCGCGTGTGCTGATCTTGTAACGCTGAAAAAAGGGCAGATAGTTCACTACCAAGATGTAAACACAAGCTATGATGTTGAAATGAGTATTTGTGGAAGTATGATAAACATATATACAAAAATTGGTGACCTTCAGGCAGCTGAATTGATATTTTCCTAATTAAAAATGTGTGATTTAAAGTGTTGGATTTCAATTCTTGGTGGATATGGTCACCATGGGAAAGCAGGGGAAACATTTAAAATTTTGGACGAGATTTTAAAACGAGGCCTAAGACCTGATCAAATAGCTATGCTTGATCAAATAGCTTTTCAGGTGTCAATCTTTGGAACCTATAAAATTTCATTCAATTGCACAAACAACTCTATCCATGTATACATATTATACATATATGCAATAATTGCGTGCATATATGCTGCAACATATATGCATACAGTAGCATGTTTTTCCTCATTTAAAACCGAACATTGCAAAGATGATGTTAAACAGATGCAAATATGCTATTGAGAATTGGCTGGATTGGTGAAAATATGCATATTACAACTTGTAATATGCATATTACAGCAGTTAACTGTAATATGCATATTACAGTTGTGATACTCACTGTAATATGCATATTACAGTTCTTAATATGCATATTACAGTGCATAATATCAATTTCGAACGTCAACAAGCTGCTGATTTTAGATGACATTTTGAAAGATAAGTTGCACAGACTGATTGGACTATAGTGAGAGCATTGGGTAGGCTTACTAATGCTGACTCACATTCCTGAGGACATCCAAAAGCATACCAGTCACCTTAGCGGTTTCTTTATGTTCCAGTTACAGATTTTCACCCGGCATTTACAGATACCAAGCCAATTTAGTTATTCACACACACAAACAATAGTTTAGGGGGGAGGAGGTGAAAATCAGGGGATATAATGCAGAAGAATGCAGAAGATTAACATTTGATGCAGAAGATTAACATAAAAAACAAAAAATGTAGAAGATTAACATTTGACAAACATATGCAAAGCATATGATCAAATTATGTGAAATTTCACAGAGAGGTCAAGTGTAATGGGGGAAATGTGTGACGGGGTGACTCCGTTGTGTAAAATAGTTTAATGAATTATGATTTGAAATTTTCTCTTGAAAGAAGGGTAAGTACTTATGAAATCAAAATCACAATATCATGTTAAAAAACATTTGTTACACTTTGCAAGGAAAGGAATATCTTAAGTCTCATGAAAGCAAAAATTGTTAACAGGATCCTGGACAATCATCTAATGTCAGATAACTTGATTGACTAAATGCATATATGGTTTGTACAAGTGTAAAACAATTGGTGATCTTAAAAAGCAAATGTCAAAAATTTTAACTATAGCTTATCCAAATGTGATGTTCTTCTAGCTCAACTGAAATTAAATTTACTAAAACATTCCATACCAAAAAGTATATTTCGTTATTAAAAAGTATACTATCACACAATGTAACAACTTTATGAAAGTTCAATAACAAAATTAAGAATTAATGGAGATATAAATCATTACAAATGACCTATAGTTTGCATAAACAAAATAAAGAACCACAGTCTAGACGTAACAATTTAACAATCAAGAGATAAATTGCAAAGTTTGATGTCGTTGTGTAGATGGAGGGGTTTGGCAACTCTGAAGAGGGGAATTGTAATATTGATATAACTTTACTGCTGAAAAAATCAATTACCTGCATGATGTATCATATAAACTAATTGTGAAATGAGAAATTGTGTGATTAAAGTCTCAATCATACAAATTCAAACAATAGGGTAAGGCGGACACAATGAAAATGGTGGCCACTCCCACTCGATAAAGAGATTTTAAATGGGATATGTGTCCTCTTGCTTGTGTTGTAGCATAATTATATATAACATTGGTTTTTATTGCCAATTTAACATATGTAATGCTCACACACACACACACACACACACACACACACAGATATATATATATATTTATACAAGTTGACACAAGCCTATTATGTCTCAGATTACACACATCAAGCATACACTCATTTAGCCCTTTGTAGAATATTATTGAAAGAGTTGACTTAAATTAACATCGTGTCCATCATTGGAGTATAACCAGTTGTAAGGTTACTTTCTACAAACTTTGGTAGCGGGTGAAAATAATTTATTTATATATGTATATACAAACAACGTGAAATAGAAAGTCAGCAAAATAAGTCTTTCAAAACCTCAAAGTACAATATATAGTTGGACTTGAAAGTAATGAATTATGTTTTAAATGGATCTCCATCTTTTTTTTTATCACAACTGTTCTGTCCTAAATTTCGTGTAGGATGGTTAAAGTCTTATTATAAAATCTTGTCCTATCATGGGATGAGATGGGATTATGACCAGTTGTAATCTTAGTTTCTGCACATTCTGCTTTGGAAACCTCAATGTCATGAATGGAGAGTGGAAATGTATAATTATATCATAATATAAGAGTCAATCTGGTATAACATGGCATATGATGCATGTAGCAGGTGATAAAAAATGGGTGATTAATCCAAGTGACCAAAACAAGGTGTTAAGAAATTAGAAATCTTAGCTGTAGAGATGGAGACCACAACTCAACATCAAAGGAACCAATTGAATTAGTCCCTCATTGACACCTCTCCCTCAACGACTCCAATTTTCTATATAAGAAGTTTAGACATTCACTATCAAAGTCATCAAACACATCTCAACTCAACATATCATCTTGACGCAGCGGTGAGCAATGAGAGCTTACGGTGGCGGCGCCTCTAGGGGTCATCTTTGGCCACAATTCCTAGTTGCATTGGCCATATTTTTAGTTTCAAATAACATAGTAGTGTTCGTAGACCCGTACATTTATCAATCACCACCACCACCTTATGTTTACAAGTCTCCTCCACCACCCTCACATTCTCCACCACCTTATGTGTACAAATCCCCACCATCACCCTCTCCACCACCGCCATACTACTACAAGTCTCCTCCACCCCCTCTCCTTCACCACCAACATCGTACGAATAAGTCCCCACCACGACCTTCATCATCTCCTCCACCACCTTACTACTATAAATCTCCCCCACCACCTTCACCATCTCCACCACCACCTTATTATTACAAGTCTCCACCGCCACCACCTTACTACTACAAGTCACCACCTCCACCAGTACATTCTCCACCACCACCATACTACTACAAGTCTCCTCCACCTCCGGTTAAATCTTCTACACCCCCTTACAACTACAAGTCCCCACCACCACCTGTCCATTCACCACCTCCGACATACTATTACAAATCTTCACAACCTCCATCGAAGTCTCCACCGCCACCGCCACCTTAGTATTACAAATATCTACCACCACTGATATACCCGTTTATTTTCGGCTTAAATGAGGATTACCTCCACAACGGACGACCCTAAGAGGGGCCGACCCTTCACCAGACCCCAGCTGGCCTCCACCAGGCCCAGACGACCCTACGAGGGGCCGACCCTCCACCAGGCTCTAGCCGACCCTACGAGGGGCCGACCCTCCACCAGGCTCCAGACGACCCTACGAGGGGCCGACCCTTCCCCAGGCTCCGGACGACCCTACGAGGGTACGACAGTACGAGGCCAGAATCAAGCCAGACTCACTACCGAAAGAAACTTTTCCCTCGGCCTCGTCTCATAGGCCGAGGGTGACATCATGACAGCGCGTGGTTCGGGACACGCGTGGAACAGTGCGCGTCAGACTCATATGACACGTGGCAGACCGTTATAACCGAATCACACCCTCACGTGAGGGAATATTATGTCATCATTTGGCATCTACAGGTGTCAACAGGGTTTTGGTTAGATCATTATTCACATGCACCATGCTTACTTGGGGGGTACACTACACCCCCTAAGACCTATATATACTTGTCACCTACAACCCTACAGGGGATCGATCCATGAATAGTAGCCCTAGCTAAAACTCTGCTTGTACACACACAGTAGAGAGAGAGAGAGGGTTATGTGCATTGTATCCAAGGCCATTAGTGCCCATACTTAGTGGATCACACACTCACAGTGGATGTAGGCCAAATTGGCTGAACCACTATACATCATTGTCTAATTTCCTCTTATACTCATCCCCTTCTATACACTCATATATCTCTATGGCTGCCATGGCTGCTACTGCTTGAGCTCACTAACACTTATCTGGTGGTGCTAAATCTTAGCATCATCAGTTTGGCGCCGTCTGTGGGAACGAGAAGACATCACTTCCTTTGTACAGCTTGACCTCACTGGGCACTCTGGTGGTGAACCAACACTCCCCCTGAGAGGAGGTGTTTCACCATTGAAAGAGACCCACTAAGGTTCCCAAGCTCACCAATATTTTCTTCAGTTCAACTTTTCATAGCTCAAGCACATGGCACCTGAGATGTCACCGCCACTGCTTCCCCCGCCGGATGAGGGGGGAAGACCCAGTCCCAGTCAGCCGCCGCCTCAGTCTGAGATGGCTGATGTGGCAACAGCTCTAAAGTCTCTGGCAGCAAGCCAGCGGATGATGCAGGAGCAGTTCACAGCTCTGAGCTAGAACATACTGAGACCACCAGGGGTCTCACCTGAGATGATTACTCCGGCAGCAGCCCCAGGACAGCATGAGGCCAGGGGGCCACCCCAGGCGCCACGCAAAGACCTGCCACCCCCTCAGCGGCGTAGGGATGTTGCTGACCCCAGGAGTTTACGCCTGGGGAGGCAAGGAAACCCTTGCCCTGAAGACAGGTATGACGATCTGGAGGGGGAGGAGGCCCCAATAGAATGCTGGGAACCCTATGAGGTCTCCAACAATACTGTGCGACCCCTCCAGGACAGTAGAGGGAAGTGTGGGAGACCAAACCCTAATGATCATCCAAGAGGCTCTGCTTTTGATCGCTTGAGTAGGGGGTCGGCCTTTGAGAGACTAGGCCCAGTAAATGACCTGCGAGAACAGTTATCCAGGCCAAGGAGTGCTGCAAGATCCAGGAGGGAGGCAGCCGATGGCCGACCTCGAGGACGAGATGACGGCCAAAGGGAAGTGAACAGCCGACACAGGCCTGCTGCAGCAGAACCCTCCGACCACCTCGGAGAGGCGGCAGGGGATAACATCGGCCAGGCCGACCCTGCGAGGCCCTGGAATGACTCAATCCAGCGGTTAGAGGATAAGATTGGTGATATATTGAAGAGCCGAGACCCTCTTCAGAGGGGATACACCATAGGCTCACCCTTTGTGGCAAAGATAGTCAACTTCCCCACGCCGTCAAAGTTCAAGCCACCTATGGTCACCCCAAGGTATGATGGGAGCACCAACCCCGTCCACCACGTGGAGATGTATCAGTCGGCGGCAGACATATACTCTATCTCAGATGACATGAGGTGTCGTGCCTTCTCTGGTACCCTGACAGGGGCTGCGCATGTGTGGTACACGTCTCTTCCAAAAAATTCCATTGGAAACTTTAAGCAGTTGGCAGACCTGTTCATCCATAATTTCTATTTTGGGGTGAGGCCACAGAAGAAGACCACCCACCTGCTCTATGTTAAGCAGGGGAAGAGTGAAAGTCTGAGGGACTATATAGCCAGATTCAATAAGGAGAAGCTGGAGGTAGAAGACTATGAGGAGAGCATAGCTATGACATCCCTGATTGGAGGACTCCAAAAGGGGAAGCTGTTATGGAAGCTTGCTGAAGACCCTCCGAGGACGATGGCCGAGCTGTTGTCAACAGCAGGAAAGGTGATGAACGCTGAAGAGGCGATGGCTGCAAAATATGAAGACGAAAGAGGAGGTGCTAGTGGGAGTAAATACCCCAAGAAGAACAAAGAGGGGAAGAAGAGAACCATGGATGATAAGTTCGCGGGGTACACCCCTCTGACGGTCAGCTGTGGACAGATCCTCAATGAGATAAAGAGTGACCGGACGCTGAAGTGGCCTGAGAAGCTGAGGGCAGCCCCCGGCAAGAGGAATAAGAACCTGTGGTGCGAATTTCACCAAGACCACGGACATGTGACGGATAAATGCTTTGCTCTGAAAGACGAGATTGAGAAGATGCTGAAGGAAGGGAAGCTCAGAAAGTACGTCGACAAAGCCGACTTCAAGAGGGGCCGAGAGGACGACCCTAGAAAAAAGCGAGTTGATGCATGTAAAGAAGGTCCTCAAAAAAGAGGGGACGACCCCTCTTATGATGAGGACGACCCTGACCTCCCGCCGAGAGACGACCACGGTCCTGTCAAGAGGCTCAATATGATCTCGCTCGGTGTAGGAATGATCTCCGGGGGATTAGCAGGAGGAGGGTCTGAGGTCACTGACAGGAAGGCCCATGTTGCTGAGGCTAAGGCGGTGACGAAGGTGGTGCACTCAACCTCCCTAGAGGTCAAGTCAGAAAAAAGGAAGAAGATTGACATGGACACTTTGATAGTGGGATTTTCAAGGATGGACTTCAAAGGCCTCTTGGCCCCGCATGATGACCCTCTCGTCATCACTACCAGGGTGCACGGGTGCGAAGTGCCGAGGATCCTGGTAGATGGGGGCTCATCCGCAGATGTGATGTTTTGGCCATGCTTCAAGGCCTTGGGCCTCAGTCGTGCCAGACTTGTCCAATACCATCATCCGTTGATTGGGTTCAGTGGGGAGAAGGTTCACCCCCTGGGAATATATGAGGCTGATGTCAGGATGGGGGACGAATGGCCGAGATGGCTCACCAAGAGGGTCAGTTTCTTTGTGCTGGATGAGCATGTGTTTTCGGCATACAACATCATACTGGGACGTGTGGCCCTCAAGGGGTTTGAAGCTGTGCCGTCCACAGTCCACCAGATGGTTAAGTTCCCTACCCCTTACGGGGTGGGGGAAGTTCAGGGAGACCAGACGACAGCGAGAGGGTGCTACTACAACTCCGCTGAAGAAAGGGAGGCACACAAGAGGGCTACAGCCACTTACAACATTGATACCCTGGACCCCAGGGACGAGACGAAGCTCAAAAAAGGAGAGGCCGCTGAGGAGGTAGAACCCATCATCCTCGATGAGGATGACTCGGGAAAAACCTTCCAAGTTGGCAAGTCTCTGGAGCCCAGTATCAAGGAAGACCTCATCAAACTATTGAGGAGAAGGCGAAGCGTCTTCGCGTGGAGTCATGTAGATATGCCAGGGATCGACCCTGAAATCATGTGCCACAAACTCAATGTGGTAGAGGGAGTGAAGCCGATAAAGCAGAAGAGGAGGATTTATTCTAGAGAGAAGTACGAGGTCATCAGGGATGAGGTTAAAAAATTAGAAGACGCTGAATTTATCAGAGAGGTCATCTACCCTGAATGGCTGTCCAATGCAGTCATTGTCCCAAAGGCCAACGGGAAGTGGCGGATGTGTGTGGACTTCACAGACCTCAACAAGCACTGCCCCAAAGACAGCTTCCCTCTCCCTCGCATTGACCAGATGGTAGACGCTACCGCAGGCCATGAGCTCATGAGTTTTATGGATGCCTACTCAGGGTATAACCAGATCTTCATGAACCCTGATGATTCGGAGAGGACTGCCTTCATCACTGATAAGGGGACATACTGCTATAAGGTCATGCCCTTTGGCCTAAAGAATGCAGGGGCAACGTACCAGCGCCTCGTAAATAGAATGTTTGAAGATCAAATTGGGAAGTCTATGGAGGTCTACGTAGACGACATGCTGACTAAGAGTCTGAAGGCAGAGGATCATGTGGCAGACCTGGAGAGGACCTTCGATACGATGGACAAATATCAGATGAAGCTTAACCCGGCCAAATGTGTCTTCGGGGTTGGAGCAGGGAAGTTCTTGGGGTTCATTGTCAATCAAAGAGGCATCGAGGCCAATCCTGAAAAGATAAAGGCCCTTATTGAGATGAAGACCCCCAAGTCCATCAAAGACGTTCAGAGGCTCACAGGGAGAGTGGTTGCCTTGAACAGATTTGTGTCGAGGGCTACAGACAGGTGTCTACCATTTTTCAAGATCCTCAGGAAGGCCTTTGAATGGAGTGAAGAGTGTGATGAGGCTTTCAAGGAGCTAAAATCATACTTAGGGTCTCCCTTGCTGCTGTCACGACCCGTGCAGGGTGAACGACTTTACGTGTACCTCGCTGTCTCAGAGTCTGCCATCAGCGCAACCATTGTGAGAGACGAGGACGAAATACAGAAGCCTGTATACTTTAACAGCAAGGCACTCCAGGGGGCAGAGCAAAGATATCCGAGGATGGAAAAGTTGGCCTACGCCTTGATCCATGCCTCAAGGACGATGAAACCGTACTTCCAGTCCCATACTATGGTCATCCTTACTGACTCTCCTCTTAGGCAGGTCCTACACAAGCCTGAAAAATCAGGAAGGCTAACGACCTGGGCTATAGAGCTAGGGGAATTCGATATTGTGTATCAGCCCAAGACAGCCATTAAGGGGCAAGCGCTGGCAGACTTCGTGGCTGAGTTTACTTGGGAGAGCGATGAAGCCGAGGGTGAGACCCCCGGGGAGACATATATATAACAAGATAGGATCATCGACACGCCTGCGGCCAGGGCTGAGGCAAGCACCGCTAAGGGGAATGCAACCGAAAACGAAGAGGGAAGATACATCTTTAGACAGGGGTCCCTCTCCGAGGGAAGTTTCTCAGAAGAAAAGACCATGTGGAGACTCTTCGTCGACGGGTCCTCTTGCGAAAGCGGGAGCGGAGCTGGACTGATAGTATCAGCACCCGATGGCATAGACATCGAGTATGCCCTGAGGTTCAATTTCAAAGCCTCCAACAATGAGGCTGAGTATGAGGCCTTAATAGCTGGCCTTTCCTTGGCGAAATCTCTTAGTATCGGCCAAATTTTGGTTCACAGTGATTCGAGGCTGGTGGTGAATCAGATACTAGGAGCCTATGAGGCCAAGGATGAGAGGATGGCTAGGTACCTTGAGAAGGTGAGGTCATTGCTGAAGGACTTTAAAGAAGTGAAATTCAAGAGGATACCTAGGCTCGACAATGGCCGTGCTGACGCCCTTGCAAGGTTGGCCTCAGCTACTAGGACAGACATAAGGAGGATAGTCCCGGTAGAAATCTTGCTTCGACCAACTATTGAAGACGTCGAGGGAAAACTTGGCATTTGCATGAATGTTTCTCAAGAACCGTCATGGATGGATCCTCTGATAAGATACATTAAAGAGGGAGAGATACCAGAAGCAAGCTAAGAAAGGAAGAAGCTGAGATACAGGGCTGCAAAGTTCACTGTCATCGGAGACACGCTGTACAAAAAGGGGTTCCTACTCCCCTTACTTAGGTGTGTGCATCCCTCAGAAGTCCCTTCTATTCTACAAGATGTGCATGAAGGGTCGTGCTCAAGCCACATTGGGGGTAGATCCTTAGCGAAGAGGGTGGTCACCCAGGGCTACTGGTGGCCGACCTTGGGGAAAGATGCCGCAGCATATGTAAAGAAGTGTGACAAATGCCAGAGATTTGCCACCATCCCTCACCAGCCCCATCAGCCTCTCACCTCCATTACATCCCCTTGGCCGTTCGCAGTGTGGGGGATTGATTTGGTAGGACCCTTACCGAGAGCAGTCAATAACTATCGGTTCCTCATCGTAGCAATTGACTACTTTCCAAAGTGGGTAGAGGCCGAACCGATGGTCATGATCACGGAGCAGAAGACCTTCCAGTTTATCTGGAAGAATGTGATATGCAGATATGGTCTACCCAACACCCTCATCTCGGATAACGGGACCCAGTTCAAGAATGCCTCTTTACAGAAGTACTGTGAGAGGGTAAGTATCAAATAATTTTTCTCCACCCCAGGCCGACCTCAGGCCAATGGGCAAACCGAAGTTACGAACAGGACAATCTTAGATGGGATTAAGAAGAGGCTTGAGGAGGCAAAAGGAAGATGGGTCGAGGAGTTATATGCAGTGTTGTGGGCATACAGGACGACAGTAAGGACCTCTACTGGGGAGACCCCCTTCATGTTAGCTTATGGATTAGAAGCAGTCATCCCCACCGAGGTCGAGTTTCCCACTCATATGGTCCAAATGTACGACCCCCAGGGAAATACGGAAGACAGGAGACTTGACCTGGATTTGATTGAGGAAAGAAGGGAGGATGCTGAGATAAGGCAAGCTTCCTACCAGCAGAGAACCGCAAGGTTTTACAACCAGAGGGTGAAACAGAGGCCAATCGCAGTAGGAGACTTGGTTCTCAAAAAGACTTGGCAGAAGCCCAATAAACTCCATCCTAATTGGCACGGCCCCTATAGGGTCACCGATGAAGTTGTCCCTGGGACCTATAGATTAGAAAACCTAGAAGGGGAACCATTTTCCAACCCCTGGAACGCAGATCATTTGAAGAAATACCACCAGATAAGTGTTGTAAGGTCTTGATAGACCATAGTTGTAATAGGAGTTGCTCCAACAGAACATTCGGAAAAATAATGAGAAATATCAGTGCTTCCTTCATCCTGTTGTCAGTCCTAGCATGAATGGAAACATCTACAGAAATCCAGTAATTTGGAAAGTTGATCCCTCGGCTATAATGGGGACCAGTGGAGGGGACGACCCCACCACTATCCTCAAGAAAGACGAGGGAAGACTTTAAAAACCATTAAATTGGTTATTTGAACCCTAGGCTATAATGAGGACCAGTGGAGGGGACGACCCCACCACTGTTCTCAAGAAAGACGAGGAAAGACTTTAAAAAACCATTAAATTGGAAAGTTGATCCCTCGGCTATAATGGGGACCAGTGGAGGGGACGACCCCACCACTGTCCTCAAGAAAGACGAGGGAAGACTTTTAAAACCATTAAATTGGTTATTTGAACCCTCGGCTATAATGAGGACCAGTGGAGGGGACGACCCCACCACTGTTCTCAAGAAAGACGAGGGAAGACTTTAAAAAACCATTAAATTGGAAAGTTGATCCCTAGGCTATAATGGGGACCAGTGGAGGGGACGACCCCACCACTGTCCTCAAGAAAGACGAGGGAAGACATTAAAATCCATTAAATTGGAAAGTTGATCCCTCGGCTATAATGGGGACCAGTGGAGGGGACGACCCCACCACTGTCCTCAAGAAAGATGAGGGAAGACATTAAAATCCATTAAATTGGAAAGTTGATCCCTCGGCTATAATAGGGACCAGTGGAGGGGACGACCCCACCACTGTCCTCAAGAAAGACGAGGGAAGACTTGAAAATCCATTAAATTGGAAAGTTGATCCCTCGGCTATAATGGGGACCAGTGGAGGGGACGACCCCACCACTGTCCTCAAGAAAGATGAGGGAAGACATTAAAATCCATTAAATTGGAAAGTTGATCCCTCGGCTATAATGGGGACCAGTGGAGGGGACGACCCCACCACTGTCCTCAAGAAAGACGAGGGAAGACTTGAAAATCCATTAAATTGGAAAGTTGATCCCTCGGCTATAATGGGGACCAGTGGAGGGGACGACCTCACCACTGTCCTCAAGAAAGACGAGGGAAGACTTTAAAAACCATTAAATTGGTTATTTGAACCCTCGGCTATAATGAGGACCAGTGGAGGGGACGACCCCACCACTATTCTCAAGAAAGACGAGGGAAGACATTAAAATCCATTAAATTGGAAAGTTGATTCCTCGGCTATAATGGGGACCAGTGGAGGGGACGACCCCACCACTGTCCTCAAAAAAGACGAGGGAAGACATTAAAATCCATTAAATTGGAAAGTTGATCCCTCGGCTATAATGGGGACCAGTGGAGGGGACGACCCCACCACTGTCCTCAAGAAAGACGAGGGAAGACTTGAAAATCCATTAAATTGGAAAGTTGATCCCTCGGCTATAATGGGGACCAGTGGAGGGGACGACCCCACCACTGTCCTCAAGAAAGAGGAGGGAAGACTTTAAAAACCATTAAATTGGTTATTTGAACCCTCGGCTATAATGAGGACCAGTGGAGGGGACGACCCCACCACTGTCCTCAAGAAAGACAAGGGAAGACATTAAAATCCATTAAATTGGAAAGTTGATCCCTCGGCTATAATGGGGACCAGTGGAGGGGACGACCCCACCACTGTCCTCAAGAAAGACGAAGGAAGACTTGAAAATCCATTAAATTGGAAAGTTGATCCCTCGGCTATAATGGGGACCAGTGGAAGGGACGACCCCACCACTGTCCTCAAGAAAGACGAGGGAAGACTTTAAAAACCATTAAATTGGTTATTTGAACCCTCGGCTATAATGAGGACCAGTGGAGGGGACGACCCCACCACTGTTCTCAAGAAAGACGAGGGTAGACTTTATTTAAAAACCATTAATTTGGTTACTTGAACCCTCGGCTATAATGAGGCCACATGAGGGGACGACCCCACAGTGGTCCTCAAGAAAGACGAGGGAGGGGTTAGTAGCAAATTAGCAAGGAACAAACCATAACAGAATTAAATATGGAAGACAGCAGTTATGGGAGACAGTTGTGAAAGGAAGAGACGATGGTATTAATATAAAGCATCAAGTGTTTTACAATACATAGAACAAAAACACAAAAATGAGGGTATGGGCCACAGACGGCCACCCTAAGAGATGATATCAGAAGGCAGAGCCTCAACATCAATGGGAATGGTCTCCTCTGTTACCAGCACCGGATGATCTTCAGATGTACCGACCCCTTCGAGCTGGACTTGGGACTCCACCTGGTTGAGGGCCTCGGCAATTAGGGGATCGTCCAATTAAACACCCTCCAGTGAAGGGCGAACAGAGGAAACCACATCGCCAAATTTGAGGACGACCCATCGTCAGGCCGTCCTAATCCCCCTTTCAAGATATTCAAGGCCGAAGCCTTGAAATTCATCTGAAGTCTTGTATGCCTCCACAGCATCAGCCTCAGCTTTCTTGATGGCTGCTTCCAGATCAGTCTTATGCTGGGCCTCCAGGTTGATCAGAGCCTCGTCCTTGTCCTTGATCAACAAGTCCTTGTCCTTAATCAACAATTCCTTAGCCTGCAGATCGGCGTTATGTTGCTTCGTCAGCTCATCAAGGACTCTAGCGTGCTCAGTCCTTGTGCTCTCCAGCTCGGCCCTAGCAGTGACCAACTCCGTCCGTAGGTCAGCCTCTTATTGAATGGCCCTCTCAGCTTCATGGAATTTCTGTTGGTTCTCAGCCATCCACTTGGTGGCTGAGGTGAGGGCACAGACGGACTGCAAGAAAAAATGAACAAATGTCAAGAGGGACCGAGGGAACAGTTAATGAAAGAATGAAATTAAAGAAGGTCAAGACCAATACCTGAGCAAGGGAGTGCAGACCGAAGTCATACACTTTAGCTGGAGGCATCTTTGCCAAGAACTCGAAGTCAGAGGCCGATGGTGCAGAGAACATCGAGGCCTTGGCCGCCCTCAAGTTGGCAATAAGGGATGAGGGGTCGACCCTCAGATGGGACAGATTCTGAGACCAGAAGGCCCCCATGCTCGACGAAGAGGTCGTACCCTTAGAGGCTTCGACCCTTGCCCTCGTCCTTGGATCAGGCCGATGCTCAACAGGAGTCTCAGGCTCCTTCCTCTTGTGGCTATCAGAGGTCGGCTCAACAACCGTCGGCCTTGAGGCCCTTTTCTTCTTTGGAGCTTGCTGAGGCTCCTTCCCCTTTTTCTTCGACAAACCAGCAAGTAGGCTTGGAGCAGTCATTTCCCAGAGGTAGTCTGGTGTACATGCAGGACGATCTGATAAGACGACGACATGTCAGAAAAGCTCAGAGATAAAGAGAGAACACTTCAAAAATAAGTAAAGAAGGGAAAATGTTCAGTATAACTCACATAGTTCTGTCAGAGGGCCGACCCTCAGACCAGCTTCTTTAAGGAAGCGGGGGGTCATCAGATCTTCGAACTTTGGGATCTCACCCTCTCTCCCTCGTCCCCTCAGATACTCAACAATATCCCTTTCCTCCAGGCTAAGTCCGGGGTCTGACCTAGCTTTCATTGAGGGATTAGACCATTTGTTAGGGACCCTCAGACCGTCGGTAGAAGGGGACGCCTCGGCAGAGCTCCCCCATGCCCCAGAAATGAAGAAGAACCTCTTTTTCCAATCATGATTGGAAGTTTGAGCCACGTGGAGCAGCTTCTTCTCAGACCTTCTCGCCCCCAGATGATAGTATCCGGGCTGTTTAGATGAAGAGGTGATATTGTAGCAGGCCAAGAACACGTCGGACGAGGGCTCATCAGTGAAAGAGTTTTTCCACAAAGAGATATACCCCAGAATCGTCCTCCAAGAGTTGGGTGGAAGTTGCGAGGGAGAGACGCCCAGAGCCGACAGAATATCTATAATGGCAGGGTGGAAGGGAAGTCTGACACCTACTTTGAACATTTGCTCGTAGACTGCAACCTCTCCCTCTTCACCCTCAAAAACCCTCTCAGCCTCAGAGGGCACCCTCATAGTTACCCCAGAGGGCACTCCGTAAATATGCCTCCATATCAGAAGGTCCCTATCCCTAACAGAGGAGATAAAAGACGAGGCATGGGAGGTATCAACCTCATCATCTGTATCGTCATCCTCGTCCTCACCCCCTTCCCCCTCATCACCTGTAGGAGGACCCTGAGGAAAAGCCACTTGGAAGGCATTGGGGGAAAGAGTTGTCACAGGGACAGCCTCAGAGGGGATCGTACCCTCGGCCTCTCGGGGAGGGCCAAGATCAGACGTGTCCCTTCTACCAGACATCCCGGCACCAGTTGGAGAGAAGGCTCTCTCGTCCATTTCGCTTGGTTTGGGAGTGTCGACCGGACGAGATGACGACCCACAAGACTCAGAGGGTTCAGATGGCCTTATGGTGGCAAGAGTAATGGGAAAGATGGGTCGTACCCAATTAGGGTCGGCCCATCGTCTCCTCTCTTCCTCTTCCTCTATTCGTCTGATCTCGGCAAAGAGTTTTTCTCTCAAGGGTGGGAATTCAGACACTAGGTTGTAAAGCCTCCTAAGCATTAAAGGGAAGACTCTACACTTGGAGAAATTACACTACACTTGACTAATTTAGCTACAAACAAGTGGGGAATTGACCAGGTTTGACTTTTGGATTGAATAAAGAACTTAAAGGTTTTCGTTAAGAACGATCCAAGAACCAGTTACCGGAGAAGACACCGGAAAAAGCTAAGGGGAACTCGAAGCATCATCACCTATGACCCTAAAAAACAATCAGAATTGAAGACAAAGGAAAGCTCTTAATGAAGGAGAATACCTGATAAAGAGGGAGAGTAACGCTGCTGAGACCTGACGAAATGAAGGCTGCAAGTGGCGAAGCTTACTGGTTCTAGAGAGAGAATAGACTTGGGCGCGAAGAAGAAGAAGATGAAGAGAGAGAATTTGAAAATCTCTTAAATACTTTGGTAATGAGTGGACCCATTTACCAAAGAAAGCTATAATTAGGGCACAAGGCCCCAAGCACACTGCACAGCCGCCCTGCCTTAGAAACTGGAACAGCAATGAGTATTTCCACAGGTGTCACTCACCTAACTGATCACACGTGTCTCGAATTCAGCAAATATCCCTCAGCCATCTCAATGACACCTATGGCTAAGGGCTGGGGGGTGATTGATATACCCGTTTATATCCTCGGCTTAGATGAGGATTACCTCCACAACGGACGACCCTAAGAGGGGCCGACCCTTCACCAGACCCCAGCTGGCCTCCACCAGGCCCAGACGACCCTACGAGGGGCCGACCCTCCACCAGGCTCTAGCCGACCCTACGAGGGGCTGACCCTCCACCAGGCTCCAGACGACCCTACGAGGGGCCGACCCTTCCCCAGGCTCCGGACGACCCTACGAGGGTACGACAGTACGAGGCCAGAATCAAGCCAGACTCACTACCGGAAGAAACTTTGCTCTCGGCCTCGTCTCATAGGCCGAGGGTGACATCATGACAGCGCGTGGTTCGGGACACGCGTGGAACAGTGCGCGTCAGACTCATATGACACGTGGCAGACCGTTATAACCGAATCACACCCTCACGTGAGGGAATATTATGTCATCATTTGGCATCTACAGGTGTCAACAGGGAATTGGTTAGATCATTATTCACATGCACCATGCTTACTTGGGGGGTACACTACACCCCCTAAGACCTATATATACTTGTCACCTACAACCCTACAGGGGATCGATCCATGAACAGTATCCCTAGCTAAAACTCTGCTTGTACACACACAGTAGAGAGAGAGAGAGAGAGGGTTATGTGCATTGTATCCAAGGCCATTAGTGCCCATACTTAGTGGATCACACACTCACAGTGGATGTAGGCCAAATTGGCTGAACCACTATACATCATTGTCTAATTTCCTCTTATACTCATCCCCTTCTATACACTCATATATCTCTATGGCTGCCATGGCTGCTACTGCTTGAGCTCACTAACACTTATCTGGTGGTGCTAAATCTTAGCATCATCAACCACCGACCATATATATACAAGTTGACACTTGCCTATGACTAATTTATATTAAACTAACACCAATGGAGTCTAATACAAAAAAGAAAAAAGGAAAAAAAGGTAGTTTTGATTGATTTCCTAAAACTCTATGGCTCCCCTTTGTCATTGTCCATCCAGTGACTCTGATATCTACTAAGGTTCAATCTTCGACACTAGATCACTTCAAATCCAGAAAAGGCAAAAATTCAGTTTTTTTAAAATTTAAGTGATTGGACTATCAGCGTCAAATGATTGATGAATTGATAAGAGACGAATGAGTCCGTTAAATCTTAGTTACGGATAAACTACCTCGGATAAGATTAAGTTGAGCCAGTGTTACCTTATCCTTACTAGTCCCAGACACAAACTCAGGAAACCAGGTCATGTTACTCTCTCCCACTCAATAACTCACTTGATCATTACGGACTCGGGCAACGACCTCCACGCTGTGGTTATTACCTCTTTATACTAAATGGATACCTGGGCACCAAGTAAAAGCCCTGAAGTGTCGAATTGACATAAAAGACTTACTTATCCAAGTATTCCCAAAAGAGGTATATACCTCTTCATTACATTTACTACTAGCCATTGTTCTAAAAAACCCGTCTAGGCTCCGCCTAGACACGCCTATGCTTAAGGCTTGGGAGAAACGTCCCGCCTTAAGTTTTTTACGCCTTATTCTTGGTAAAACCTTTAAGGCACACTTTTTTCTAAAAACAAAAATGCTTTAGTGAAACGATATCGTCTTTTAAAGAATTTTTTTACTAACCGAACCATTATCTCATCCAAAATAATCAAATAGCATTTTAATTTTCATATATTCAGACATATTTTTATGATATGTACAATTTTAGTATTTTAATAGCCTTGTTATGATTAAAATATATTAAGAAGGCCAAAACGCCTTTTTACGCTTAAGGCCCGCCTAGGCTTATAAGGCTTAAGGCTTGGCCTCCACGCCTCGATCACGCCCCGTGTTTTTTTGGACCTTGCTACTAGCATATTCAAAACAATAATAGCAAGTTAGAGTTGTAGCCCTCTAATTATATCATTATCCCCTCTCTTCCTTCCAAAACTTGCACGGGTGATTTTGAGTATGGGAGGAGTTTTTTCTTCCTCGTACCCCTCTTATCAACATTTATCTTATTGTTGTAATAACGATAGACATTTTGGTGGGCAAGTCGGCACACGATGTGGTTTGAAACCTTTTATTTGAACAATACAACAATACAAACACTGAAGAAGTACGATGATGTGTTTAAGGTGTTAAACATAGGACACACATTCCAATCATTTTTTAAGCTTTGGTATAATAGAGCTTAACAAGAAAGAATAAGCCACGGCATATGGAACTACATATTTGCGTACCAATTATAGAAACGGTAAGATAACAGGAAATAAAATAATAAGCACATGAATAAGTAATATAAATCTCATAACACCAAATGAGACAATTAAATGAGACTTGGAAGATCTTTTCTAAAATGAAAAGGGAAGGTATTACACTAAATGTGTTTACCTACACCTCGTTAATTCATGGAGTGTGTAGTTTATGTCGGTTGAAAGGTGCTACAGTATTATTGAATTAAATGATAGATAAAAACATATCCCCAAATATTTTAACCTTCTTCGTGTTAATTTACAAATTATGTGAGGAAATGATGGTTAAAGAAACACTCAAACTTCTTATTTTGATGAGCCACAGATGTGAGAAGCCTAATATTGTGCCATTAAAAAAAATAGATCTATAAAAGTAAAAAGTGTTTATTTTGGAGAAATCGAACATATCATATACACTAAGTATAAAATACCCAGATAGATATTCAAAACCCCTAAATATTATACAAAACCATCTTGGAAAACCTTATGTGCTCTAAAATTTTCATAACATATATTACTTCATTTCAAATAAAACGACAGGATAACACTCGTGCACCTATAGAAATTTGAATTCTCACTTGGCCATTTTGTCAAACAGCAAGTGTACATAGTCCTACTGACTTGTCTTAACTGCACTTGTGACATTAATCCCCTAAACAATTTCACAAAGAAAATATAATATATCAATTCAAATGAGGAAGCTACTACAATAGTCTCTATATCAGAACTGAGTCCCCCAAAATTATATAAGCAATAGTGTGTATATCAGCAATGATGTAATACCCAAACAAATAAAAAACTGCAAAGATGAACACCGGATCTTCAATCAATATGTAATACCCAAAATTAATAAAAAAAAACTAACTAGTAACAAATGAGAGAACAAATATATGAAACCATAAACAAAAAGCAAGAATACACACAGCAAATGAAAAAACCATAAAAAAACTGAAATGAAATCTTACCTTGGATTTTCGAGGAGAGAGAGAGAGAGAGAGAGAGAGAGAGAGAGAGAGAGACGAGCGAAAAGAACTCAAAGTAGAGAGAGGGGTGAGCGGGGGTGACTCAGGTGAGCGGGAATGAGAAGGATGATAGGGCGGGATACCAAAGTGAGAGAATAGTGATTTTTTTAGGGTGTTTTATATTTTAGTGAAGTGTACTCAAT